>JBBJLR010142514.1:0-16141 GCA_037577145.1 Brachypetersius gabonensis | reverse complement strand
ATGAAATGTTTGGATATATAATTTAAAAATAGTAGAATAATGACTATATATTTAGGGTGGCTTGGGATCATTTTTTTGGGGGGGGCTTCAGACCTTCGTCAGAATTTAAATGAGCCATTTTAATTTAGATCAATCTAGATGAATTCCAAGATTACAGTGAGATTAATCTAGATTAAAAAAAATAAATCTATGCCCACCCCTAATAGCAAGACAACATAAGAGCAACAGTCCATGACCTCAAGCTTAAGAGAAAAAAATACCAAGCACACAGGGAATTTAACCAGTAAAAATTGATTTGTGTTTTGAAAAAGTCAAGTCAGAGTCCTGAAGTTGACTTTATTGAGATGCTATGGCATGACCTGAAGAACGCTGTGCAATCAAGGTATGCTAGAAATACTGATGAACTGAAACACATTTGCAGGAGGAATGGTCCAAAATTCATCCTCAGTGTTGTGCAAATCTTATTAGCAACTACAGGAAACATTTGTTTGGGGTGATTGCTGCTAAAGGAGGAGCAACACATTATTAAATTTAAGGGTTTACTTATTTTTTCTAGCCTGAACATTGCAAGTGTTTGTATTTAGATTGTGTTTGTATGCAATTGTGGCAATTTGTACCTGATATTTGTTTACTTTTTTCAGTGATATGCACAAAAATGACTGTTCTGTTAAACACAGATTTATAAAGAAACCCTGTTCATCCTTTAAATTGAAAAGTAACCACTTAGCTGTTTAACAGAGAAAATACATTAAATTTGTGTAATAGATTAGAATGGAAAAATGTTGACAGCCCTACATAATATACAAAATTAGGAACTTAAGGCAAATTAAGTATTAATATGAATGCATTACAAATACAAACACATGGAGACACATGGTTATAAATAAACGAGTAACACTTAAAAATAAATTGAAAAAAGAGTGAATAAAAACTTTAAACCCAGTGCTTTTGAGATCACACTCTCGTCAGAAACCAAAAATATAGGGGTCGTATGAAACTTTTACCATGGTCATGCAAATATAATCTTTGCACAGGTATTTATTAAATCAGTAGTTTAGCAAAAGAAATGAAATGTACATAGTTATACCCTTATCCCAAATGTAGTGCTAATGCTGTAAAACTTAAGACTTCAGACTTCAATCCATGTTTATGGTTAATGCGTCCCGCAGCATCAAGAACCACATAAGCAAGTGTATTTTGTGAACGTTATGCAGTAGCACTATGTTATTACCTGTTAGTTCCTTGTAGGTTCAGTGTAAAACTAAATAAACGCTGGCAACCAAACATGTCTAATTTACTACATTTGGGGAAAAGCAGGGAACTGGGCAGGCTACCATATAAATTTCTTCCTAACTGTACAAATTTGATGTGCATTCCAGTTTGACTGAAAGTACCGAATCCAGTGATTTAAAAATACGATCATTTATTCAAGAGTTTCAAAACTGGCTCAGCTATTAAATCTGTCGATCAGGATGAAAAAATCCTACAGCTAAAATATTGCAGTCCATTATAAGTCATTTCTATGCGATCATACAGCTCACACACAGTCAAACTTCTCCACAATAGAAACCATCAACATACATGCACGATTTTACAATTAAAATGAAACTAAGAAACTCAGATCACTTAAATAATCTACACTAACAATCTACTTTCTGAACAATTATTTAACACCCATTTGATTTACTTATTTAGGACCAACCATATATTTCACATATGTATAAAGCACTTCCTTAAGGACTCCAGTCCTAGTGTTTCTTCGTCTTTTCCCTCATCTTTTTCTGGTATTCAGCGATCTTTCGTTCAAAAAATCCTGGAGAGGAAAGAAAAAACATGAGCTTCTCAGAAATGTGACAAAAATATCCGTGCAGTTGTAGAAATAAATTCAAAATGTGCATTACCAGCCTGATTGGCAGGCCTCTGTTCTGCTTCCTGAATGAACAGATCAAACATCTGCGTCTCCACAAACTTTTTCACAAAGTGGCGAGTGTTTTTGGACTCCAGAGCTTTATAGAAATTCCTCTTCTGGAACTGTCCCGGCTGCTGCGGGCCTTTCCTCACGATGTGTTTAGCGAAGTGTCCGACCGTCTTCACGAAAAATGGCAAGAACGCTTCAGGAACTACACGGTTTAACTCCTCAAGGGCTGAAACAAAACAAAACACAGTCATTTAACACTACATTCTCATTATAATCATTTGGCGGGTGCCTTTATCCAAAGCTACTCACAATACGAGGTGTAAGAACCAGAGGGCAGTATTAAGTGCGTTAGGAGAGGAAATGCTCTGTGATTAACCCTTAAGTCACTTTTGTTGCTTCCAATAAAAAAAAAATCCACCCAGACCATATTTAAAGTGTGTAAAGTGTCCATTTTGTTATACGTGAACACACCACACACAGTGTGAACCGCATGAAACTGTTCTCTGTATTTAACTCATTCACCAAATGAAGCAGTGGGCAGCCAGGATCACAGAGCCTGGGGAGCCGTAGGTGTGGACAGTACCTAGCTCAAGGGATTCAAACCCATAGCCTTCCGATCACAGAGGTAACTTCCTAACCACCAGGCCACCAGCTGCCCCACATTTGTATTTGTAAGTAGGTGAGGAGATGTATTATTATTTATTCAACTCTACGACTGAACTATTAAAATACATTTCATTAAACTAGGGGAAAAATTGCAAGTGTATGTTTTGCTGTATTGTTGTTATTTTATTAACATCAAAGCAAACAGAAAAAAGTAAGGATTTCAACCTGTTGCTTTAGAATGTAAATAAAAAGTTATTTATTATACACTTAATTTAATCAACAAATATATATACTCCAAAAATGACTTAAAATGTTACATCGAAAGTCGATAATGTTTTTTACCTCGCCTGTAAGGTTAGTTATACCCCCAGACACCAAATTTCTTTCCTAGGTATAAATTAGAGAACTTACTGGCATTCTTACTTCTGGTCTTCAGGGCCTGCAGGATTTCTTCTTTCAATTTGGGGGGTATGACGCTGTCCTCGTCTCCTAACTGTTTGGAGAACAGCATATTGAGGTTAGACTACAGTCCTGGACTGCACAGAACTGCAGTGTTTTCATGACTTAACACACTTGACGTAAATCAACTACCAAACAAGTAAAGAGGAACAGTGCCAGGGCCCTTTAGGATCTGCTGCTGAACGTTGTGTTAATATAAACACTTTAGGATGACAGAAAATGCAATGTTTATATAAATCGTACTGCAAGCAGATCCACAAAACAAACTGCTTCGTATAAACAGAGAATAAAGACCACCAGATGTCAGCAGAGATACAGATATGATCAGCCTTTTCCGCACGGACATTAGAACATACAGAATAAGTAAACAATAAACATAAATATTGAGATATGCATCATAATAGTATGCGTGTATAAAATCAATAAATCTCACTTGTCTGATAAATGTTGTTTTTCTTCCCTCTGACAAGTCGACTGCAAGCAGCTGTTAAGAATGTAAACATGACCACAGTGAGAGCCAGTCGCAACAGACCTAAAAAAAAAAGTTATTTCTTGTCTAGACAGTTGAGTTTGAAGAATAGCCTCACAAAAAGCATTCCTCATAACCTAATGTTTCTCAGTCCAGTTCATTTTGAAGTAAAGTAAAGCGGCCCATTATAGTCATGAACACACCACACCACACAGTGTGAACAGAGTGAAATTCTTTCTCGGCATTAAACCCATTCACCAAGTGAAGCATGGGCAGCCACCAACAGGGGGCGCCCAGAGAGCAGTGTCCGGGGGCGGTATATCGCTCAACGGCACTGCAGTGGTGCCACCAGTCCTGGGATTCAAACTCATGACCTTCTGATCAGAGGGGCATCACCAGACCACCAGTACACTTGTACCAGCTCAGTTCACATGGGATAATGCAAACATGTGGGTTCTAAGGACTGTACTAAGAAACACAGAGCTGTGAGATGCACAAAAGGAACGCTTTTAAATTCCTTATCAAAACTAACCTATGTTACATTTTTAGCCTCTATTACTGTGATGGTGAGTTACTCACATCGCCCTGGTCGATCACCTCGTCAGCGAGGCGTTTCTGAACACCCAGCAGGTACGGCGTGGGGGCCATGACCACATCTATGAGGATTTCAGGTACAATGGAGATGAGGGTGTGCTGCCAGATGAAAGGGTGAAGAAGAACCGTGACGGCATGGATCACCTGAGATAACGTACTGAACGAGGGAAAAGTAAGGTGGGAATGAAAGAGAGAGTGATTGAATAAAAGAGAATGAAAGAGAAGGGAGAGAGAGGGAGAAAGAGAGAGAGAGAGAAAAAGAAAGTGTAGAATGAGAAGCAAGACAGAAAAAAGGGTAAGGAAAGAAGAACAAATAAGAGACGGTAGAAAATGAGAACAAGAAGGGAGAGCAGGTGAGAGAGAGGAAAATGAAAGAAAAAAGAAATGACAGTTAAATTATGGCTGAGTTAGTCAGTTATGACACGTCATGCAAGTCTTGTGTTGAATCAGCATTATCAGAATTCCTCTGCTGAGAAGGTGATTCTGCACACTAACGCAGCAGAGTGTGTGTGCACCCAAGTGCCTCTGGGATAAAGTTGATCCAGTGTGTATGTACCCATGTATGTGTGTTTACCCTTTCTGCTATGATAAAGATGATTCTGCACACTAACACAGCAGTGTGTGTGTGTCTGTATGTGTATTAACTAATGAGTGTATTAATGCATGTATGTATACCCCAGCTCCTCTGCAATGAAGACGATTCTGCGTTCCAACACCGTCGCAGCAAACACCTGCACCACTTCTTCATCCGTCAAACAGTTGAAGAGAACTCGGAAATCCACGTGTTCCAGCCATGAGTCAGTGGGACGCGTCAGACTGATGATCTACAAACACATGCAGGTGAACATCAACCATCCTCCTTCTATACAGTGCAAACACAGCATTAAGATCGTCCTTCATTGGAACTAAAAGACCACCTGAATTCAATAATTAAATGCCATGTCCCAATACTTTTTTCCACATAGTGCACATCAAACTGCTTTCGTCCAAACATTTTACACAGGAGCCGAACGGCAATTGTTGATAAACGGCGGTTAACCGCAAAATGAGTAGGAGAAAAAGTTGTTAAAAAATAAGTGAATATATTCAAAACACAGGCTTTAATATATCCGTTTAATTTTAAAGGTTAAAAACAAAGCACAAATTTACAGTGGGGACCAAAACTGAAAATACTGAGACCACTAGTGAAATGCTTCTATTTTGCATTTCCTCTCATGTAATGCAATGATGTTCATTGCTGAAAAGTAAATTTGTTGAAAAATTCCAGAATTTGATTCTATAATACCTTTGTATAAAAGATCAGATTTCCTTTAGTCATTTCCTTTCCTTTGAGGCACATGCTTGGAAAGCACTAGTTTGATCTAATTCATTCGAATTTGAACTACTCATCAGAATCTTGTTTCACTTTTTGCAGCAAACTTAGATTTATCATTCATAAGTGTGGCCACTCTTCAGATTCTCAGCAGAACAAATCATACTAAGTAGAATCATGACAGTAAAAATATGTCATAAGAATTAAGTGAATGTCACAGATTAAATTGTTCTTCTAAGAAAAGAGGGGACATTAATCTGTGTCCAAACTACAGTTGTACAGACCAAAGTGACCACAGTCTAAGACTAAGACTATTACATGAAACTTTGCTCACGAGGAGACAGAACAGCAACTTCTGCCCAGAAGCAGAATGTGCTGAATAGAGTGTGAGCGACTCCAATCAGTAAAACTATCAAAAACAAAGAGACGGCTGCATTGTTGTGGCCTCAAAGAATCAGTAACATTCCCTACAGCAGATAACCAAGGCAATGAGGACATACAAACTTTCCTCATGCCAAGGAAAAGTAGGGGACTGGAAAAAGACCTGTTACCGCTTTTAATACTCATCAATATAGGAGGAGACCAAAACAAACAATATAAACAAAAGTGAGATAACATTTGGTTTGCAAACAGCTTTTTAACAGAAATGTTCCCTTTAGTCAGAAGATCCTGACTTCTACGTATCAGCATTGGCTTTAGAAAAACCCATATGGGTCGACCTCTACTGGGGACCCCAACATGATCTCAAACTCTAAGAAAGCTGCTTCTGTTTTGGAAGTTCATCTGGACTTTTGAAATAATGGGTCCAAAACAGAACACGAAGGAAAAAAGGCCACGCAGGACAATTCCTCTCACCCGCTACAACTTTCCTACTTATCTTATCTTATCTTAAATCATGCTGGGATAACAAGGATTTTCAAATATGTCTCAGTGTAGTGGACTTGCCCCCACCGTAGGTCTTTACTAAGCTTAAATTCGTTTCAAATTCATTTTTAATTAAACAGTTTCACTCAAACGGTCTATCTAAATGCGCTGCAGAAGCCTCAGCAGGTCCACTTTCCACATCCCTATTCATCCTCAGTAGTACAGATCAGTAAATGTGTATGAAGAACCTGCTTCCTGACAGTGAATCTTGCTCTGTACTGGCTTGATGAGTCATCCATGCGGCAAATCAATCATTGTGGTGCAAAGTTTGAAATAAATTAGATATGAATGCACAATTTTCTAGTAATATATTTCTCAAAGACACCTGCCAATGTGCCTTATTTCAGCCTTGGCACTCTATAAACTGCATTTTAGACTGTCTACACTTCTATTTCATGAATTCACGCTGCAAAGGCCAAAACATAAACATAGGTGGTGACAAACCAGTCAGAAATTTGACTGAACTATGAACACTGTTACTCTCACATTCAGCTACAGCAGACTTGAGTGGACTGTAAATACAGAGGCTGTGTATAAGAAGGGTTTGAGTCTCCTCTGCTTTCTGAGGAGACTCAGTTACTTTGGCATCTGTTGGTCTCTTCTACACTATATGAACAAAAGTATTGGGACACCTGATCATTACACCAACAGGGACTTGACATTACATTCAAATACTTTGCAGCTATATTAGTTCCCACTCTTCTTGGAAGGTTTCCCACAAGATGGAGTTTCTGTGGGAATTTGTGTCCATTTATTCTGTAGAACATTCATGAGCTCAGGCACTGATGTTGGACGAGAAGATCTGGCTCACAATCTCCGTTCCAGTTCATCCCAAAGGTGCTGGATGGGGTTGAGGTCAGGGCTCTGTGCAGTCAGTCAAAATTCAGCCATGTCTTTATGGAGCTTGCGTTGTGCACTGGTGGCAAAGTCATGCTGGAATAGAAAAGGTTCTTCCTCAAACTGGCTAAAAACATGGTTTTGTCCACAAATTCTTGGTCTGCTAAAGCATTAAGATTTATATTCACTGGTAGTACAGGGCCTAGCCCAAACCATAAAAAAAACAAAACAAGTGTCCCTATACTTTTGTTCATATAGAGCAGGGGTGATGTGGTAGCAGGGGTGATCTATTATGCTGTGGTGTTTGGGGCAACGATGTCACCACCAGGGACACCAACAATATCTCAAACTGAAAGAAAGCTTCATCTGTTTTGGACGTCCATCCGGACTCTTTTGAAACAATTTTCCAAAACATTACCGAGAAAGAAAATTCAGGCCATACAGCACAATCAATCTCACCTGCTGCGTCACGCATTGGACAAACAAACCCAAGACTCTACAATCAGTCTCTAATCTTACATTTTCTCTCACAGCATCACACATTTTGCTCTTTATGTGTAATATAGTTTAGTGAACAGCCCTGTATATTTTTCAGTAACAAAATGTGTATTTAGTACAGCTGTGTAAGCTACAGCAGCTTCTATAGCAACTTGAATTTCCTTCACGATCGACTATGTATGTCTGTACGTCTATGCATCTATCTATCTATCTATCTTCCATTTCACTAACCTGCCAGGGTGTGAAATCCAGACATGTCTCCTCCGTATATTATTAATTGAATGTATTATTTCACATATTATGTTGCAGGGAAATAAAGATCCTAATCGATCGCTTACTTCATGTATTCTTCTGCATGATCATTTGGTTTAACTCTACATCAATTTGAATTAAACCAATCAAGGCACATGACCTATCAAAAGGTTCTAAAATCCAAAATCAAACACTTTTTTTAAAGAAAAATCATGAAAGCTTGAGTTCTCCAGATCAGGATCTGAAGGTTGCTGCTTTGAAATGTTTACTCGGGGTCTACGTTTTTGTTCCTGAGAAGAATGTTGCTAGCTGAGTGGAAACGCCGAAGCAGGATAAAACACCTGAAGCTATACAAGAGTCAAGTTTGAACAGAACAGGACACGCCTCCATACAGCCACTCATCTTTTTTCTCCTACAGCTTCCCTCAGCCAACAATGCTCAGGTTTCTTGCATCAGCGAATGTGTGTGTGTAGCGTGTCCTTGCCTGTATGTGTTTAGGATTACACCTGGTATTCCTGACACACCTTTGGGCTTTCAGTTTAGCTTTCACTTTGGGCCTGCAGTCATGGAGGACGAAACCGCTCAAACATGAACACAGAGTGACTGCTAATACTATATACACAAAGCAAAAAAACTTCTTAACTCACAATGAAAGTTCATGTAAAAATTGTTCTAATAATTTTGGATCATTATTAAGAAGTTCAGTTTGTGCTTTGAACTTACACTATATGGACAAGAATATTGGAACACCTCTTTTTCAGGGTTTGGGCTGGACCACCTTCTTCCAGTGAAGGAAGAAATGCTTCATGCTTCATGCTTCTGTATGCCCAGACATTTTGGACAATGCCATGCTTCCAACTTTGTGGATACAGTTTGGGAAAGAACCTTTTCTGTTCCAGCACGACTGTGTCCCAGTTCACAAAGCAATGTGCATAAAGACATTGAATTCAGTGTGGAAGAACTTAATTCGCCATACAGAGCCCTGACCTCAACCCCATCCAACACCACTGGGATGAACTGGAACAGAGATTGTGATCCAGACCTTCTCGCCCAACATCAGTGTCTGACCTCATAAATGCTCTACAGAATGAATGGACACAAATTCCCCCAGAAACTTCAATAGCCTCAAACTCCATCTTACAGTCTATGTATATGTATATTACACTGTTGGTGTAATAATCAGATGTCCCAATACTTCTGTCTATATAATGTATGTACAAATGATCTAAAACGGCACATGTTAAGGGCTGAGACATATTAGGTAGCAGATGAGCAGTTAGTGGCATTTGGTAGGTACTAATCACTGAATGCCAGAAGCACCCCATAAGACCTGAGGTTTTAGATATGCTTTGATCATCATAATGTGACCCTATTCTGTGTCACCCAGGTCTTTACAAATCAGAGATAACTGATAGTTATCAGATGTTACCTCAGTGCCGGATTCAGGGATGAAGCTTTTGATGTTGACTGTGTTTCCTGGTGCTGGAAAAGGAGCTTCTCGCAGACTCTGCATGAAGGGGTAGATCATGGCCATGGACTTCTGCCTCCGCTTCTCCACTTCGTCAAAGATCTGAACCAAACAGCAACGTTTAGTGATAATACAGCAACTATGTGCCTTCAGTAAAATTCACTTCAATGCTCTAAATTTGCATCACCCTGTTTTCCTTTGTTTGAAGGACGCTTTTGCCTCAATAAGGATTTGATCCTTTTCTATTGCAAACTGTCATTAAAAGCTCATATTGAATTTTCCTGCTTTAAATACTTGAGAGGCCTGGTGTTGACAAGGGCTGCATCACAGTGGTAGCAGTTTTGAGAAATATCTAAACCATTAATTTATGAATGTAGAAAAGTTGGTGGAAATTTATAATGCTTAAAATGATGCTATGCTCATTATCAGACCAAAAGCATGAGAATGCTAGACGGTTTTCCTGATGGGCTGCTGTGTAATGAGAAAGGGCTTTTGGCAGTATTTGGCTTGCATTAACAGAACAAACAGAAAGAGGACAAAGGTCAATCTGAGCAAGCAAATCAAACACTAGCAGCAGGGAGTAAGTCCTGGTCTATTGCGGGTTTAAGTAAAGAACGACAGCACGTAAATATCTGTCCTCTCTGTCTGTAGGTATATAAGAGGAAAAACATTTTTAATTTGACTCTCACTTTTTAAAAGTACTAGCCTAGAGAACACTGACCAGTCTTTTCCAGCCAACTCTAACAAATCCAAATGTTGAGCTGAAAGTGTGAGACTGATGGGCAATCTACAATATTGTCTGTTACTGTTTATTGAGGAATGTTGGTGTTTGGTGGAAAACAATAGTGTTAAACAGTGTCAGCATTTGTTGAAGAATGTTGGTGAATTGATTGGTATTTTGGTACAGAATGATTGTGTTAATTGGAGAATGGTGGTGGATGTGACAGAATGTTGGTGTTTAGTGGAGAATTATTGTGTGTGTTGGGGAACAGAATGTAGATCTTCAGTGGGAAAGTGACAATTCAGTCATATGCGAACACACCACAGTGCTGCATTTAACCCATTCACCAAGTGAAGCAGTAGGCAGCCAGGAACACAGCACCCGGGGAGCAGTGTGTGGGGATGGTATCTTACTCAGGATACATATAGAGGTCTTGGAAATTGAACCCACAACTTCCTGATCACAGGGCAAAGATCACAGGGCGAATGCCCTAACCACTAGGCTACCAGCTAGACCTAGAGTTCTACCGCTCGGTTGTGGTGTTCTGTTGTTCTACACATGCGGGTAATAACAAGAAAACGCTTGTTAATGATCTCATCAGTTACATCAGTATGTTGGGAGCTAAAATGTGTAAGAAACTTACAATCATTAGTTACAGGGATGGTCCCCATGAAGCAACCAAGGGTTCAGTGTCTTGCTCAGGAACACAGTGGGTGAAAGTGGGGTTTGAACCTGCGACTTTGTGGTCATTGGGTTCAGCCGTAGAGAATGGCAGTGTTTGTTGGAGAATGCTGGTGTTTAGCATGCTGGCATTGGGTAGTTAATTATTGTGTTCATTGTGAAATGATGGTGTCTGGTGGAGAATATTGGTGTAGGTGTTAGTGTAGAGAATGTTAGTGGTTTGTGGCGAATGATGGGGCTTGTTAGAAAATGCTGGATTTTTGGACACAAGTGCTGGGTTCAGACACTTGAAGAACAGATTACCTTGGAGAAGAGTCCAAAGCAGGCCACCTTGCTGATGATGCAGTACGCTTCTGGTGGACGAGCACCATTTCCATGGGGCTGAGACAGGGAGAAAGGGAAGAAAGATATGATCAAATTTAAAGAGAAATAAAACCCTTAGATCATGTTTTATGCCAGGAACAGGAGGAAATATCAATGTATAACAATGAATGCTGTCGGAGTGACCCAGTTTATAATTACCAGTAGCCTCCGGCAGTAACCATTTCGTCTACTTCCATCGATTTCTGTCAGAACGAAGGAGAACGTCTCACTGTGTATGGAAATAAAGGGTTTGAAAATACCACCAGTTCTGCATTTACCTGAGGACAGGTGTATCAGGTGTGTTTTATATAATAGTCCTGTTTATACCTACGATACTCTGTCAGCGGAGCCCAGTTAATGCCTTCGGGGAAGCAGAACAGAGTGATAGCCTTCAGTGTCTTCTCCTCTTCCTCCTTTTGAAAACGTACCATGATATCTCTCTGTGAAACAAAATGTTATCAGAAACACACTTTTCTAAACGAGTTTTTCATGCTGATCTGATATCAGATTTGGAATTTTGAGTAATATTAGATTTGCAATAGACTTGAATGCTTTTTTTATTAAACTGCAGGCATCAATCAAATAACTGTCTCAATATTTTCAGTGTGAAGTCAGACAGGCCACACTGTGGCATAGATATACTGATCAGTGTCAGTCAGCTACCACTGTTTCTTCACAAACACTCAGCATATGATTATTATATGATCATTATACCAACTATTATGCGATATAGAACTAGCTTCATCACAAACACTGTACATGCAGGAAAAACTAAACACAGATGTGAAATCAGCATGAAAAACACTACAAAACCCACAAAAACTTATCTCTGATGATTTTGACCTGTTGACCTGTGTTACTGATGCCATTCCTGTTCTTGGAGTTACTGAAATAAGTGCTTTTCAGATAAGATTGGTTTTACAGACATATGTCATGTTTATGACTTATTCAGGCTGGATGAAAGATAAAACACAGAGATGCAGAGCTCATTAGAACAATGGTTCTCAACCTTTTCAGCATTAAGGCCCATCTATTCATCACAGCAAGTTGCCAATGTCCACTGTTAGCTTCCACCCCTATTTTGGTGGCCATCTTGGAATTTACAGTACCAACTTTAAAACACCACAATTCCATACAAAGTTATTGTCATTTGCGGTTGGACTCATTTCAAAGCTAAGACTCTGAAGTTTCATGTGCCAGAGTAAAATACGTAAAACAAGTAAAATATGTAAACTTATTTTCAAATAGCAACACAGAATGGAATCCCGGATTTTATATTATGCTTTGACCTCAGCTGTGTTTTATCGTTCATCAGAAGAACTTTTCTTCTGACACTGACAACCCACAGCCACAGGTGTCGTCAACTTATGTTCAGAATTCGAGCTCAAAAGAATAAAAAATTAATGTTCTATATGGCTTTTAGTACCATTTGGTGCAAGCTGAGACACCATTTATTTGGAGAAATCCTTATTTTTACCACAGAATTATAAATCAATAACCGCATCAACCAATGGTCTCTCTTCGTTTTATACTCGCGGCCCAAACAAAAGCCTTCACGGCCCAGTGGTTGAGAAACTTGGCATGATAACACTGTTTTGTGTCCACATATTCTTCCGCTGAATGTGTATAATGTTGAAAAAAATGTTAAATTCAGTGAAATGTGTAATGTTAAATAATATAATAATATAATAACAATAAAGTTATCCTGAACCGAACTGGGTGACATGCAAAAGCTATACTAAAGATACTGATCATAACTATTAATAAATGTCCATGTCAGTGTACAATGATAAATACAAATATGAATAAATATTTCAATAGAATACCATGCAAACTGTGTTACTTGATTACGCATTCATTTGCTTCATGCTTTAAATAAGGTGAAAGTCAAATAAAACATGATGATGAAACTGTAGCCTAACACCTTCTTTTTCAGGAAACTGAGTTTCAGAACCACACATTTCCGCATCATTGTAACGGCAAAACCTGAAAGGTGCTTTTGAGCACAGTGCGCAGATAAGTTTTGGTTGCTAATACACAGGAGAAGTGGCTTGAAAAACAAACATCCTCTAACCTTAAAAGTCAATTTCAGCCGCAAAGTTTACCGTATAAGTTTGGGTAGCAGGCTGGCAGGTGCTGACGTGGTAGTAATGTGATAGTGTGTGTGGCGCTGGTACAAGTGGTTCTGAGTTTTTTTAGGCTTTCGCTCTACAAAGTGATAAAAGCACTGTTATGACTAAGACAGCTAAGACTAAGACTGTATATTTAAACATGCACTGATTGCAGCACTTCTTATGTTAAGCAGTAATGGGCAGGATTGAACAGGTGTATCAGAAGAATAGTCACAGAGTGCAAAAAGAATGAAAGAATACTTGAAACCATACAGGGCTAGGGGTAAGCTGGAGCATATGTGAGAAAAAGAAAATGAGAGAGAAAAGACCCAAAAGGGAGAGTGAAAGAGTGTGAGACAGGGCGAATGAAAAAGTGAAAGCGTGTTCATAATGATACATAATACATGATACATAATAAAACATTACTATCAGGGCTACAGACCAATTCAAAGAACAATTGCACAATTGTTCCAACTTTGCGGACACAGTTTGGGGAAGAACCTTTTCTATTCCAGCACAAAGCAATGGCTGGGTGAGTTCAGTGTGGAAGAACTTGACTGGCTCACACAGAGCCCTGACCTCAACCCCATCCAACACCTTTTGGAAGAACTGGAATGGAGACTGAAAGCCAGACCTTCTCGCCCAACATCAGTGCCAGAACTCATAAATGCTCTGAATGAATGGGCGCAAATTCCCACAGAAACTCCAAAACCTTGTTGAAAGCCTTCCAAGAAGAGTGGGAGCTGTTATAGTTGCAATGGGGGGAAACAACTCCATATTAAAGTTTATCTATTCGAATGCAATCTCATTAAAGTCCCTGTTCGTCAATCCCCAAAACTTTTGTCCGAACAGTGTATATAAAAAATCAGCAGACCTGAGTTTAGCTACACTGTGCCATTTCACATCAAACCACTCTGAATGACTTTGTTTAAAAAAGACCCTTGTGTCTGCTAGTAAAAACCTGCTGGCTTATCATTTATAACTTGCGAACAAACTCAAATGCTTTTGCATCAGCATCATATCTCTCATAATGTCTCGAAGTATATCATTTAACAGGATTTCGATGGCACATGTTTGCTATTTGGGCTATTGATTCTTTCTGTAATCAGGACCTATGAATAGAAAAATAGCTTCAAAAGTTCAAAAGAAAAATAGCCACAAAATTTTATTTGTACCACTGATTATGATGCAACAAACCATTTAGCCAGCTGGGATGTCTCACACTGGAATTTGCAAGCTCCATAGACAACAAGTGACACTAGATCTGGACTACCATCAGTCCTGGGATCCAAACCCCCGACTGGGATACCCTAACCACAAGGTCACCAGCTATACTCTTCAGCAATTTAAAGTGTGTGTCTCACCTTGGGGAACTGGTAGGAGATCTGTGGTTCATAATCTCCACTCTTGCCCTTCTTCAGACTGACCACCACTAAGTACTCAAAGAAAAACTGCCCACTGGCGTAGCGCTGGTCTCTGGGCTTTTCCTCCACCGGCGCCAGATCTGAGCTGATGGGCGAGTCAGGCTCTTTAGGAGCTCCTACACATAAAGCAGTCTATTAGTTAAGTCAAGTTGGTGTTTGTCATTACAACCATCCACACAAAACACAACTTTACTCCAGAGCAATACAAAGAACAATAACAGAAACAAGAAACACAAGTCTTTGATAAGATGTTCATACAATATGTAACCAAATGTTTTATTTGTCTGCAGCTTTAAAGTGCTTTGTCTTAAAACTCCCCCTTACCCCAAATATATTTGATCAGCCAAGACATGTTTGGTGTATGAACATTTAGCACTGAAACTATGACGCTAACGTAGCTAACAAGCAATAGCAGATTACACCCTGCTAGTTAGCGTGCTGCAAACTGCATGGGACTGCATGACTTGCTGTTATCGCAGAAATACACTGTATGGGCAAAACTATTGAGACGCCTGACCATTACATTGAATGAGATTCCATTCAAATACACAGACTTTAATATGGAGTTGCCCCCCCACCTTTTAGAGTTTCTGTGTGCCCATTCATTCTGTGGAGCATTACTGAGGTCAGGCACTTTAAGTTGGACGAGAAGGCCGGGATTACAATCTCTGTTCCAGTTAATTCTCAAAGGTGTTGGAAACTCATCACCAAACTCATCCAAAAATACGGACCTTATTTTTTGCACTGGGGCACAGTCATGCTGGAATAGAAAAGGGCCTTTCTTAGACTGTGCCGACAAACTTGGATGCATGGCATTGTTCAAACTGTCTTGGTAAGCTGAAGCATTAAAATTGCCCTTCTGTGGAACTAAGGGGGTACCTGAATTAAATAATTAAGAGGTGTGTCTCAATACTTTTGTTCATATAGAATACATCACATTGCTAAAACCAGTATTAGCCATCTTTAATTTGCTCTGTACTTTAGACCATGTTAGAACAGGGTGGTATGCAATGTATAATAAGCAAGTCTATTGGAGATTAGTCCACACAGTTTAAGGCAAGCTTGTGACGCTTTAGACAGTTTGCTACCAGCTAATATAAACTTCCTTTAGGTTTATTAGCCTTGTACCTACAGTGAAAAACTAAAGAGGTACATTTCAGACAACAAGCTTGTCTCAGCTGGTTGACATCACTTCATGTAAGGTGAGAAAACAGGGTAAATGTGATTTTTCGGTGAGTTGTTTCTTTATTACCACAAAAAACACTGGAATACAATAACATGTATTGTACACACTAAATGCAGTTAGACAGCAAACATTGTGAAAGACAGTAAACTGCAGTAACTGTTTGCAAAAGCATTTTATTACATCCTTTAGAAAAGTTCCCCACCCCCAGTGCATTTATCAGCTCAGGACAAAAAGAAGCTGCCTAGCACACACACACACACACACACACACACACACACACACACACACACACACACACACACACACACACACACACAC
>JBBJLR010142496.1:0-16143 GCA_037577145.1 Brachypetersius gabonensis | reverse complement strand
AGAGAGAGAGAGAGAGAGAGAGAGAGAGAGAGAGAGAGAGAGAGAGAGAGAGAGAAAGAGAGAGAGAAAGAGAGAGAGAGAGAGAGAGAGAGAGGAGAGGTGTGATCTAGGCAGACAGGTGAAGCTAGTTAGTGTCACAGACTGGGATGCACCAGAAAGACAGGACTACGCATAAAACACTAAGACACTCATAAGGTTCTACTGAAAAAAGACTTGGGCTTTAAAGGGCAACACACTGGCACTGCCAGGATGAGTGTTACCGCGGTAGCAAATAAGGTCAGGAAACCGTCCCACCAGCACAACACCACACAAAAAGTTTGGCATGCTGTTGCATTCTGAAATGTGTTGTAACAAAACACAACACAACATTTTTGAACAATTTTGACAAGATTCTCGGAGAAAGAGATATAAACTATTTTTTCCAGACACTCAGATTTGTATTCTGTCCTTGAATAGTGAGTGTAACTACATTGCAAAGTGAGGTATTACTGAAGGGCCATGTGTTCACACTGCTTTCGTCAGGCGTTGTGATTTGATAGCTGGCCGGGTGGAGCTGACTCTGCAACCTCGAATGTGAAAGTTTTCACCACAGGCAACTTTCGACCTCCATAATGTTGAAACATCTAATAGAGCTAAAATGAATTTAATGTGTATAGGCCTCTGTTACAAATAAGAATGTTTGCTGCAATTTAACTGCACCATTTTAGTGGTGACTAAAAATATACTTCGCCATATAGTCTTCAGAAAGATGGTCAAACATGAAACATATCACGTCTATGGGTACGGGCTGCATAGACCAGCCGACAACTACATCTACTAGTCTGCCATATCCTAATTTGAAAGGCGCATTGAGGTGTCAAGATGCACCGAATGCTACTAGCACTGAGCCTGATAAACAATCCTTTGTTTCCCATTGGAGTGATCAAACTAGTGCTGAAAGCCAGAGCCAGCACTCTGTTACCCCTTTCCCACTGCACTGGTTCCCGTGCCAGGTGCCCGCATTTCCACTAGACAGGAGCTCAGCGGAGCCAAAAGATAATACGTCACAGGCCACGCCCACTAAAACAGAAACAAACATGGCCGAACTGAACTCCTGCTTGACCATTATTTCTCTTTGTGCTTTCCAATTTCTGCTGTGTCTCCGTTGATGTCCACAAACAGCTAAAAGAGCTTTAATTTCTTCCGCGCTCCAAATGAACGGACTTTGGCTGTTTGTGACGTCACGGGTTCTCGCTACGAGACCAGCAGAGTTTAGGTGCCGGTTCGGTGCTTGTTTTAAGGCACCGGCACCAATTTTTTTTTCTGTGGAAAAGCGCGGCACTGGTTCCAAAATTGGGAACCGGCACGGAACCGGCATGGGAACCAGTGCAGTGGGAAAGGGGTAACAGAGGGGAGATTCTGAGAGTTGTGGAGATTTCAGGGAGTTTACATAACTCATTCTGCATACTTTGAGTATCTAAGACTAAAACGTACTGAAATACAACAAAAACAACTGCACATCTCCCAAACATAGTGTGGAAGCCCAGCCCCTATTAGTAAGCTATTGCCAATATACTTTTCTCAGCAGTCTGGAACACTTGCTTCTATTTTATTTGTCCAGGCCAATTTAGTCATCTTCACCCATTAAGCTAGGGATCCCACCCATCATGTGATACCAACACAGAAAAACTGTACACTGGAAAGTCACAGCATTTTTTTCCTAACTGCCACTAATTGAACCTCCTTGGACAGCTTAACACATTCAGAGATCAATGACAGCCCATTCTGTTACATGGACTTAAACAACTAAATGACTACTTTTGCAACTGACTTGTCAGATGATTAATGGTTGTGCCGCCCTTACATACAGCATAATAAATTAGGAACAGTAGGGAAAATGGAAGCGGAGTAGCAGGAGCCTGTAATGCTGAATGAAATATGATAATCCTATAAGTATGCCACTAGATTTAGGACAGTTCCCAACTACTAAAAGCTCCCTAAGCCACTCAAATTACCTAATGTTCCAAACACAACTCCCGATCCCAATCTGCCCAATTTACCACATTAAAAAAGGCTAAATATACAGATTAGAGTGGATGAACATCAATCTCTCCCTCATACACATGCAAACATTATCAGCAATCTTAAGTTTAGGGATGTAATCTTAATGTTTAGACAGATAAGCTTAATCATATCAGAAAAATACAGTTTGACACCTTTCATACACCTCAAAGAGGTGAGAATCACTGCAACATCGGTAATACAAGTACAGGGATGTCACTATCAGTCTTTTCATAATTGAGGAAACCAACAGATCATTTACACAATTAATCAAGCAATCCATGTATTATTTTTAAAAGGCCAAGCAATTCCAAAACTAGAGAAGAGTAAATACCTGCTTCAACTAAAAATACACATGACCTTGGATCCATTTTTCTTCCTTTAAAAACCCTTGAGACTAAGAATTCAAAGTTATTTTTAAAAGAAGTGTATAACCTGTGTTATTAAATACAATTATAAAAAGAGCAAGAAAAACATATACTATGTTGTGTAAAACAATCTAATTTACACAAACATATAAAACCCTAATTAAGTATGACCATAAATGCAATAATACTGTAACTGACTGTCAATTTATCACAAAGTTTAGTTTTAACCACCGTCAGTCCTACACAAAACACACACACACCCCATCTGTATATCTGAATGAAAGGGATGAAGGTCTTAAGGACATTTAGTGATTAAAAGTTTGAGGTGTTGACTGTGCAAAGAGCAACAGTGGAAAGACTGCAGAGCAAACTCTGAGATTGCTCTGTTTTCAAAGACTAACTCGATCAAAGTTCAGAAAGTACAATTAACATCCTGACGTCACAACACACTTCAGAGACACACACTCATACACTCAGGACTTATTTCTAAACTAATTCACACAATGTCAGTTTAAAAGAACTGCCAGCTCTTCTCAGAGGCGTGAGAAAAGCCAGCCAAAACAACATGAGGCCTCCGCTCAGACCTGTGTGTTCACTTGCAGGCGTGTGTGTGTGTGTATGTGTGTGTGAGAGAAATAAATATATTATATAAATATATTGTCCTCACAAGCAGAGTGAGCCAAGGGCAGGAGCAATAGTCAAGGCGTGGAAAGAGAAGACACTGACAGAGTGCTGACAGCTACTGAGGAAAAGACTCGGGATTTAGCCGACAACAAACACACACTGCTGCGAGTGATCCACTCTGTGGAACACACACACACGCACGCGCACACGCACGCACACACGCACACTACCACATCAGTGTCACTGTCATGCAGAGAATGATCCATCACCCAAATTATATCTGATTACTGGTGGTCTTGTGGAGGTTCTCACCATGGATGAAAAGGGTAAAAGATGATAAACAAATGATGCAGAAAAACAGATTAATGACAGTCTGTAACTGTAAAGTGCGAACTGTACCTTTACTGTAAGTGGAGATGATCACATCTACAATAAGTATTTCTATTTCTGTAACCAAATAGTATGGGGTACATTATAGGCAGGTTTTAGACTCTGGTATAACGTGCGAATGTGTGTGGCCTCTCTCAGCTGATACAAAAGCAGTGTGGCATGGGTGGAACTATCATTACATCATCCAGATAGTACACTCACAGTGACTCACATGCATTCTTTCTCTCACACAGACCCAGACACAACTTAGCTTTGGCTTCCATTTTCTCTTCACGGTTAACGACTCCACATCAATCCTGATTCAAGCAGTTCTTTATTATTGTCCCAGAATCCTCCCTCTTAGCCATAACTTCCTTTGCCTCTAATTCATATTCCTTGCGCATTCGGACTACTGAAAGGGACAGCTTGACAAGTTCAGTCTATGACTGCTCTTATGTCACTAGTCAGAGTGCCAATGCTAAATCCTGTGCACCACCAAAAACACCCACAATGGGCACGTGAGCATCAGAACTGGACCAGGGAGTGATGGAAGAAGCTGGTCTGGTTTGATGAATCAAGCTGAATCGAACAACTGAGTGAATGTCCGTTGCTTACCTCGGAAAAAGACTGTAAGAAACGTAATTTTAAACATTCTAAACAGTGCAAACAGTATCAAAGTGA
Organism: Brachypetersius gabonensis; assembly: GCA_037577145.1. Lineage (NCBI taxonomy): Eukaryota > Metazoa > Chordata > Actinopteri > Characiformes > Alestidae > Brachypetersius > Brachypetersius gabonensis. Next base: position 12,061 of record JBBJLR010142496.1, on the reverse strand, counting down.
AAGTGACCAGTCTGTCATACATGAACACACAACAGCACACAGTGTGAACGGCACAAAATTCTTTTGTGCATTTAACCTATTCACCAAGTGAAGCAGCAAGCAGCCAGGAACACAGTGCCTTGGGAGCAGTGTGTGGGGATGATACCATGCACAGAGTAGCTCAGACGGGCTTAGCAGTTTGGGAATCGAACCCACGACATCCTGATCGCAGGGCAAATGTCCTAACCACTAAGCTACCAGCTGCAAAATTAACACTCCACACTGCTGATTCATGCATGGTTCACTGAAACACGGAATCCAATTTTCTTCACGTCCCATTTGTAGTTGATCAGTCAAAATAACTCTCCTTGAGTTTTGCAGAAGAGCCAAGAGGCTAACATTATTAAAAAGTAATGGGTAGCACAAATAAATCAATAGACACAAAAAAGTAATCAAATGGGATAACATCATACTGGGCTCACATCCAATAAGATACTTGCTTCTGGTTATTATTGTTGTTTACAGACTCACTTTAACAGTCTATAGTCCAAGTTTGTCTTTGTGAAACATTGCCGTTGTTCAGCATAATACAAATACTGGCACTACCCCATGATTTACTCAAAATAGTACATTATGACATAATTGATCATGATAATGCTAAGTGCGTTGCGATTATCATATTGCTGGCCTCTAGTACTAGCATTCCACTACATAATTTCCCAGTGTGAGCACTAAAGTGGCCGGTACAAACCGGGTGTACAGGATTTAAGGCACAGCCATGGTGTTACACGTTGGCTAAGGCGATGATGGTGATACAACACACTCGATGTTAATCCTGAAGCAGAACAGCAGGGTCAGGCGGGACCTGTTTTGACGTGGCCGCCATTATATTATCACTGACCTTTTCAGCTTCCACAGCATTTTCTCCACAAATCTGAGACAGGGTGTGTATGCACGAACCTAAAGCGCCTAGAAACCCGATACGCTGCCAAACAGCTGCAATACACAGCTCTCCTAAACACACACACATACTCAGCCATGCAGTTATACAGACATTCACAGTCACAAACAGACAGACCCTCCACCATTTCTTTACACACAAAAAAGGCTCTAGGTCGTGATTGCTGCGTTGCCATGGAGATCCAACGTTTGCTGCAGCAGTCTTCTCAACATGTTCACTTTCCTTTACCTCACTGAAAGATCCCTTTCTGTGTCTCTTTCCATCATTAACTGAACACAGCCATAATCACACTCTAATGGTCACACACTGGCAGGTTGAGAAAACACAAATTTAGTGGCCTGTCTCACACACAGCGCCACCGGAAGTGACAGACATGAAGAAAAAACACCTACTCTCTCTCACACACACAACATCAAATTGTTTCACATGCTTCTGAAATATTTACACGCGAGTACTGAAACAAATTAAGATCTATACTGCTGTGATGATGAGGGCTGGCCTAAAAAGTTCTAAATAGTTTCTGTATTTACTATTCATAAGCTTCAGCCCAAACGAAAACACTTCTTCAGTTAAGAAAGAACAATTCTTGTTCATATACTAGACATGTTACAAATACATTTCAGGCAGTTGAATTGAATGCATGATTAATTTATGTTTGGCCTCCAAGTCATCTTCCCAGATAGTGTAACAAACTGCCCCACTTTCCATGTGGCCACTGAAGCTTAAGAAGCAGACATGCCTGAGAAATCACATGTGGGAGCACTTTAAATTATTAGACTAAAGAAAAACGGTCAGTGTAAAATCCCCACAGCCTTCAACCCAGCTCCTTCACGCAACTCCACAAGTTCTTTCTTCTCTTCTTTGATAATTAAAACAGCCTCATTGTAGGTATAAAACTTCATGGCAAAACAACAATATCCCTTTCACAAGTTTTTACCACTGTAACCAGCGATCTAATGATACCAACATCACATCAACTTCTTTAAATTGTAACCTCCATAGAGATCCGGTCGACGCTTCACTCGTGAAAGCTCAACCTTTAACACACAGCTAGCACAGCCAGTGTGGACAGAAACACTGATAAAATATAAAAATGGAAGCATATCTGTTCCGATGAGCAACTAACTCTTTTAGAAACTTATCAGTCTGAGGCTACTTAGACTAGCTTGAGGCTTAGTTCACTGTCGACTCTTGCAAATACGTAAACAGTGAAGCAATTTCAAATGACAAACACAATACACTCTTTATAGGTTCACCTGTGTGCGTGCGCGTGTGTGTGTCGATGGATATGTAAAACATGGTTGGTGGTGAGCCTGTAGGAGGGAGAAGTGAAGAATGAAGCCAGGAAAACCAAAACCATGCAGGTGGGCAACATGGATAAAAGTTATAGATTCTGCAACGATAACAGTTTACTTTATCTGGAGTTTTGTGAATACTTCTATAAGCCTGACCAGATATACTGACAGATCAAGTATATATATTTGTAACAATTAGCAGCATTGTGAAGTAGCTTTACGATGTCCTCAAATTACATTTTGAAAGAGGCTGTAGCTGGAAAGCCACAGCAAGAAATACTATAAATACTATGCAGTGTATGTTAGTGGAATTTCAACTCAGACTGGGATTAATTTTGTGAAAGTCATGTTTTTACATAATTGTTTTCCTTGATTCCAATCAAACCGTGGCTCAAAAACCCAGGGCATCAGTTTCTGGTAGTGTCTGTTTTACATATTTTTTTTTAATGTGGTACTGCTGCATTTTCTAACACTAACAGAAAAACAGAATACTGAGATACATGTTACCTGAAACTGTCTGAAAGTATCAATCTAGGTAAACTCAATTAACCACAGTACAATTTTAGGGCTTGTGCATAATAAACAAAGACGTAATAGTAAACAACATAGCAGTTCAGGAGGTACTTTGTACATACATTTTTCATACATGTTTCCATATCTCTCACTCTCATTCTGAACGAATGTGTGGAAGAGTGGATGTCTGGTTGGATGGATGATTTTTTTTTTTTTTTCTTCAGATAATGAGTTTGGGGTATAAATATCATGCTCTGTCTGTTCCCTGAGCCTTGTGACAGTCGAGGACACAAATAGACAGCAGTTGGACCTTCTTTCTGTTCTTAGCACCCTCTCACCCTTTCTCCCCTCCCCTCTCGCTTTCTGAGGCAACTGTCAACAGCTTACAAACACACTGATAATAATGACAGACAAGACTCTGGGACCAATAAACTGTGTTGGTAAGGCTGGTTTTACGCCTACATAATATGACATAATAGGATACTATTTCTATTTGCAACTTTGGGTGTAAGGACTACTATAATAATTGTGATAAAAAGTGACAAACACAGCCGTAAATGACTGTTTACCTAAAGCTGCTTTTGTATTGTTTTGGTTTGTATTAAAATATTTTGGCCAATGGCATTCCTTTTCAAGCCTACTGTGCAAGGACTACACAAGTCACTAGCAATTACGTTGCAAAAGCCTGACCCAAGCACATTTAGTGAGAGCTAACGACACTAAATCGTGAGCATATTTTTCAAGAAAAACTGTTCTATTATCCACTTTCACACGCAAAGACTTTCATTTATAAACAGCATTGACAGCATCAATCATTGTTACATGTAACCATGCATTTAAGCGTTTAGTTTAAGCATTTAGCAAATGTGTCTAAGTGCAATGATGCGAGAGAGAGAGCAAGACAAGACAACGTATCTAACCGATACGATCTTTAATAAGTTAACCGTAGGCAACAGAGTTAGCGGTAAGCTAACCATATGGTACAGGGTCCTGTCACGCGAGTTCCACAGCAGTAACACAGCCTTAATATACAGAGAGAGACAAAATTAGCAAATATCGGCCATATTAATCAGCCAGGCCAATAATCGGTGGATGGACCTCTACGTATGGTGTAAAAGGTATATTAGTGTATAACTGAACAGGTTAATGCACATTAATGTTATCTGTATGGTGTAACAATTGTCTAATTCAATACTATTTCCAAAGTCTCCAAGTCTATGATTCAATTGAGTGGCATTTCCAAATATAGAACAATTGTGTGTGTGTGTGTGTGTGTGTGTGTGTGTGTGTGTGTGTGTGTGTGTGTGCGTGTGTTTGTGTGTGTGTCAGAAAACAAGAGAGAGAGAGACTTTGAGGCCAGCTTAAGTGGCTCATACACAAATAAGATGCTGGTGTTTTAAGACCAGGATGACAGGTAATGGTGTCAATCTAGTCTTATTGTAGTTTTGTCCCCATACCCCCAGAAAGCTATTTTAATACCCTTTTATGTATTCTGTATTGTAAAGAGAGTGTGACAAAGAAAGTATATTACAATAAAAGGAAAACACAAGTTTGTTAATGTCTATTACAAACGAGTTACACTGGCTTACCATGTAAACATGAGCAACCAAAATGATCTCTTAACCAGCAGAAACACAGGCTGAGACTCATCTCCCCGGTACATTCACCTACATGAAGCACACACACACACACCCCATCCCTGACATGATGTCATGCGTCATGAAAGTTTAGGCACTCCCTCCGGTCAACTTCATGCTCAACTGGAAAGGCTTGTTCTCTTGTTTTTGCTCACGCAAACACACTCATTTCAAAAAGATAAAAATACTGCAGGAGCTTTACTTTGATATTTTGATTCAAAATTAGATCACCAAACAAAAACTGGTGAAAATAGGCACCTGATAAAACATTTCTGAATAAAAGAAATGTCCTACCAACATGATAATTTGCTGAACTAGTTAGACTGCTGCACTTACTATAATTCTCTTCGGAGGAGATCAGATATGCATCAGATATCGAGGTACATGTCTGATACACGTCTGATTTGACCGTCTGCCTGAACAAAAGCCTTATTTGTACACATGGTTAACTCCGAGGCAAATACGTTTCTGTTATAATTACTGCGGGTTGTGAGATAGTTACTGATTATCAAAATGAACTCTAACCACACTACACCATGTGGAGCTTCAGCCTTGGTGCACTGCTGCACGTGTCTTTGTGTGGTTCAGTAAAGCATGCAAAATAGCAAGTAACTCTGAGCCACAGTGGCTGCCAGTCAGTCAGCTAAAATGAACTTACGTGATCTTACTTTAGCAACACACTCTACAGCCACAGGCTTCAATACTTGTCCTGCTGGCTCCAAAGCTCATTTTGGGGAGAGGCCAAGTGTAAAGAAGCCTGGTCAACTGAATTCCAACAAAGGCTTTTCATTAACCTAAACAAAGCATGTTCCCTCAAACAACTGCTTTAATCTCTGTCAAATTAGGGTTAAGGAACACAGTCGGAATGGGTACTGACATTCAGCCTTTTTTATGCTAACAACTACCTTACAAACATATTATGGCGTACTGAACTATTCTGTCATTTGACAGTTAAGTAGTTTGTCTTGGCATATGTAAGTCCATTAGCGTGTTTTTTCATTAAATTCAGCACTTCTCAACAAATCAAAAATTCACTGCAAGTAAAAATGGCCAAGTAAGTAAATACACCCATTTTTAGCACTCTACTCTCATTTTAGTTTAAGCCACACCCACTTTTACCATGTAATTAAAAAGAAGAAAAATATGTACCCAGCCCTTCCTAGAGAATGTTTGCTTGTTCATAAACTCTGCAACTTAATACGTTTTGGTTTCTCAGACAGGGACGGGGCCTAGTCCTAGACTGCACATCTTTCAGTACAGGAATTCTCCACAGAAATGAAAATGTAATCCAGCAGGCTTAATCTCAGGAAACTGAATGTGTGTGGTGGTGGGGGGACAAAAGAATAGTTTAGGATAGTGTTGTCAAAAGACCCGGTACTTTGGTACCAAGTCGGTACAAAAAAATGTAAATGTTACGGTACCAGGTTTTCTGAAGTACCGGTGGTACTTGCTGCGCTACCCGATAGGTGCAGTTGTGTCTTCTTCATAAAAGCACAGAGACCTGGCGACCGGCGGTGCTGCTGCTGATGTGGCGGCTCGTTGAAAAGAAAGGAGGAAAGAGCCGCGTGTGGAAGTATTTTGTTTTTGCGGCTGATGACAAGGGCAACATCACTGATCACCAGAAACCCATTTGTAAGCGTGTCATCGAAGTTTTATGTTAAAAGGAGGAAATACATCGAACCTTATAAAACACCTCAAAGACCATCACCCAGATTTAATGAAAGAATTCAAGCAGGTCAGTTTTAATTTTATTTTTATATTTAGAGATACTTTTGTTATAAAAAAATATACCCCATATTAATTTGAATGTCGGATTAAAATAAACATTGCCATTTGCTTACTTAATCGTTAGCATAAGCGCAGCTAATGCTAACGCGAGTGTCAGAATAAAGTTTCTTTATTAACTATTTAATGCTCCTATAGAGTTTAAAACAGGACATAACAGCGTACTACTTTTACACACCAGAGGCTTTTAAATGACCTGTGTAGCCAAAATGTGTGTGTTAGAGAACAAATGGTTAATGTTTGTATCTTTAAAAGCGGTCCATCAGAAAAGCAGTTCTAGGTTATGAAATATGGTTTGCACAGTTTGATTAAATAAAAGTCCAGTCAAATACAGTCCAGTATAGTTTGGTAAGGCTTTACAATAAGATACCTTTCATTTACAGACTTCATATGTTACCTAACATCAAGTTACAGTGAGTGAACATTAAGTACCGGGTCTGTTGACAACACTATACAAATGTTTAAGTTTATAAATAAGAAGAGTGAGTTTTTCAGTCAAGTTTGTATAATTATTGTTTGTTATTAATAAAGATAGCTGCTTGTTCAATTCAAGTTTTTGTGTTTTGCTTTGGTACCGAAATTGGTACAGAGAACCGTGGATTTTTACTGGTATTGGTACTGAACACTGAAATTTTGGTACCGTGACAACACTAGTTTAGGAATTATACTGCTACATATTCTGATTACGATATATCTTGCTAAATAGTAAATCACATTTAATGTATTAATGTGATACTAAAGTTAAAGACTGTCCTACATTATTTTTTTTATTTTGTTAAATTACTGCAGAAAGCGTAATCTGGAACTGCTCACAACACCCAGTAAAAAAATCATCAAATAGAGGGCTCATTCAAGTAGTATTCTGGTTCTGCAGTCTAGTACGGCAAAGACCATTATCACAATAACTTTGCCTTTAGATTTTAAATGTGTTTACTTACTTGCATGCATTAGGTCAAAATTAAAAACACAATTTAAACACAATTACATTAATTCACTTCCATAAGTGTCATAACACAGTGGATACAGAATAGGACAGCGTACATGTACCTCAAACAGACCAGTAATTGCCAAATCAGTTCTGTAACAACACAGGCTGACTCAACAAGAGCTGAAGACACTGGTGGTGTCCTGTTTGTGCCTTTGGTTGACCTTGTGTACAAGTGCTCATTGCCACAAGCCTTTACTGAACTCTGAAATGAGCAAAACTAGAGTCCTACTGCCAGCAGTAGCAGGTGAAAGACAGAGTTTTCTATTAACTCTGGAACATAAAAGGGATATTGAGACTACATAACAGAGATTTAAGTCTGGTGTAAACCTTTTTATGGCAATAACATTGTCACTCAAAAAAATATTGATTTAAACACAACTATCATTGAAAGAAATTACAATTGCAAAATGCTTTCCTGACACATGCTTTGTGAGCCAAATTTGCTTTCTGCTACTTTTACTGATTCGTTTTAGTTCCATAAGTGCAGTTTCCGCTTTTGCCTTAGACTTGCACTGCCAAAACTGTGAATTGAGTGGAGTCTGCTTTTTCACATTATGAAAATTTGCCAGCTGGAACATTTCCTTAAGTGCACAACAAGTAGTAATGTACATTTACACCGCTTAAAATGAATTCATGTAAAAAACACAGCTGTTGAACATTTGTAATTTTAGGAACTGTTATTTTAATACAGTAATAGTCGATTACTATGTAATGATGAATAATACAACAATTCTCTAGTTATACAAACTTTGTAACACATTTTCCACTTTGATATTTGTCCATCTCAAGAGTACTAGAATTATAAACTTTATTTTGCATTTTATTGTTATTTTTATCGTAACAGATTAGTTAGTAGTTAGATGGGTAACTAGATAGCCAGTGAGTTCTGTTGAGACTGAATATAGAGAACTCTCACCTTTCAATAGAAAGAATTGAATCGCACTGCATCTTGAAACCCTGTGTGAGGGTTGTGTGTTATTTTTGTACTGTTGTTTGAAGTAATTATGGTAGTGTCTTGTTACGTGTGCTCTGTGTAGAATTTACCTCAGTCAATACTTAAAATCTTGTAAGGAACATTTAACCAACAGTTAATTAGCCTAACAGCTAAAGATACAGCCAGGGAACACATGGTGCTTCAGTAAAGGAAGTTCACCATAGGTTTCCAGGCCCATTACTTTTATGCTGATTATGCCCAAGTCAATGAACTCCGGACCCATAAAGGCAAACACAGACAAGAGAAATCAGCTGTTTTGATAGTTTTCCTCTTGTTTTTGTACTTGATTGAAAAGTTTCTTACAGACTTTGTCTGAATTGGAATTTGATTTGTTTTACAATTAAGTGTCCATGCTCCATTGACAAAAAACAAATCTGATAAGCATGTTCAGACTCTAGTCATATTTGCTTGCGTATTTACACTGATCGTCATAGTTACACAGCACACGTGCACACACTAACTGAGGTGTGGCAGGGTAAAGTATGATTTCCTTGTCACACATCCTGACGTCAAGAAGCGCTGTGGATCCGATCTGACAGGTCAAACCAATCCATATGTTTAAAGTTCCTGATTTGAATTGGTTTTGGCATCACACACAACTGTGTCTGAAATTGTGACTGGAAGAAGTTGTTGTTTTTGTTCCTTTTTGTTGTTTAGACTGCAGAAAATCTTTCCTGCTCTAATTGGTTACTGGATTTGAGCCTAAGAACAAAGCCTAACGCACGCTCACTCACACTCATTCGAACGGGGGAGGACACAGAATTTTATAGCCAGAAACCTCTACTCTCAACGAAACACTCAACGCTCACATCATCAGCATTCGTCCTCCTTACATAGCAACATCTAAACGTGAATGAAACATGAATCAAGGCCACCAAGGACAGTGTGCTGGTGTATGACAAGGCTAAAACTTCATACATCCATTTTTACACCTATTCCTTATTTCTTACCTACACTGACTTGTTAAATGGCACAAACCAGTCTGAATTTGGTCAGATTACTATAATAGGAGAAAGATAGTGTTAGTATGAAAATATGTATACACAATCACTCTGATACATGACTGACAATGACTGAAGATACCCAAAAGTCCAAAAACGAAAAAGTGACTTTAATCATCATCCAAACTCAGCACAACTGATACCCTGCTCTTGTTGCTGTGACATGATTGTGTCATGTGTGGTAGTGCTGATTGTTTGTTAGAGGTTACAGAGAAAATGTAATCAGCTTCAAATATCTTTAAAGCAAAAATAAATAAATAAATAAATAAATCAACCATGGGCTCAACTGTAGTGTACACACGGCACCCATATGTTTCCTACTTCTGCCTATGAATGTACTGATTTATGATCCATTTCTAACCTTAATAATACGGTAATATGAACATATGGAACCACATGCCATATGTGGCCAAAAAGATTTCGGTCCACGTAATGATTTTCAAGCCAGAGTGATAAACTTTGCATTGATAGCCTTCCGGCTTGGAGGCTCTACAAGGCATTTGTTCATCCATTAGAGCCCAACAGGTGGAAAAAAACTGAAAGACTGTCTGCAAGCTTAAGCATGATCTCATGATCTCTGCCTTCTAGGCAGCAGTAAAACAGTACTTTCCAACTCTGAGTTTGATTAACCAGTGTCTGTCACGTTTTAGTGTTTTCCCAGCTCTGACACACCTGATCCAACCAATTAGCTCATTAACAAGCCATTCCTGAGCTGGAGCAGGTGTGCCAGAACACAAAAAATAATAAAACAACACTAAAATATGCAGGACAAGGGTAAAAATGCACTAGTTCACTAATCAGCGATGAGGATTTTGGTTACAAAAAAGTTCACCACTTCTCTAGGCATCAAATATCAACGCATAACCCATTTGGTAAGTTACAGATATTCCATTAGCAATACATTACGTAACATTAAGCTTTAATTAAAACCTTTATGACCGAATTTAGAGTGAACTTAGACTAGATCTGTGTAATAATTTGATTACTGGCACGCCTGGTTATAAGTCTTTCTTTGTGGCTTCAGCAGAGCATTCACAATTAAAAATCAGGATGCAGATGTTCATATGCACCATGAAAGTCCAATTAAACAGGACATTCTCAGCACAAGCATATTAGCATATTATTACTATTATAAACGGCCAACAGCGTCTCTCCTGTTTGTTTCTCAAACATCCACTCCAAAAATTTTTGTTTTGCCAGCCATGCTGTGTTGCGTTTACACAGAAGTGAAGACACATACACACACAGTAGTTTTTGGTGCTTATGTCTATTATCACACATACAACTGGAGAGGTGGTATACAAACAGCTTGCACAGACTTCATTCAAAAGGTATGCAAACCTAATGCATGCAGTCTATGGAAACTAGGCCTGTTCAAAACAATACAGCGACATATTTTACATGAGTTCTTACTTGAATCAGCAGCTACAACTGTATCGGTGTGTCTTAATACACTTTTACATGTATGCAGGTTTGAGTAAAAGTTGATCTATTCAGAACAGATAAACCTACACTCTTAGCAAAATTGTTTCTAGTTAGCAACAAAAACAGTTAAATTACATGTAATGTTAGTTTAATCCCTATTTTTGGCTACTTTGGCACAAAGTGAAAATTTACAAAAGGTTATAACAGTAACTACATTCGTACGGTTCCGATAGAGCTTGTACTTAAACTACAATGATGGTACCAGCCTAGGCGTCTGTCTCCTTTATATGTCATTTTAGACTTGTTCATTTAATGCTTTGGCTCAAAAACACAGTTAAACAGCCCACTAAGTTTTTATGTTGAAAAGAAAAACCAACAGATGTAGAAGGTGATCTTCTTCAGAGTGGAGCTTCTGTCCTACTTTTGATTTTCTTGTGTGTTGGGGAGGGCTCGCATATCATCATACTCCTGAAATCACCACTGATGAATGATATAAAATAACACATTTTATAGCACTCCTCCTCCTTATGGAACCGAGGCTCACCCACATTACAGCGGCGTGATTAACACCACTGACTCATCTTTCTCACTCTGAACCTCTTATTAAACCAGACTCACAGCATCATCCTAAATAGAGAGCGAGAGCCGTTGTGGTGAGGCGTCCAAGAGATAAGGGAGAAAGGGGGAAAAGGGGGCTACATCTCTTGCCCCAGTGAATCCCTGTGATCAGGTACAGAGTATCTCTGGTCAAACACTTATCATTTCCGTCAGTATTAGTCATAATGGCATTAGTAATCAATGAGCATAGACCTCTTCTCCTCCTTCTTCTGCCTTCTGGTTCAAATTCCATGCAGGAAATGTTGAAAGAGCTTCTGTTTTATGACACAGTAACATGACGGCAGATAAACAGGATGAAAAATTACTCCTCTGAACCGACTTGAATTTTCAGAGGTGCGGCTCATCCATCACCAAAGGAGATTACAGGGCCGGTTCTGCGGACACGGATTAAACCTGGTCTTGGCCTAAACCGCAACGTGAATGGTGTTTCTTCACAAACATCATACGCATGGTTATTAACTTAAAGACACCTGTCACTGTGGTTGCTGATATGCTGGGACAGTTTGCTCAATTTAGCTTAAAACTGGTCTGGTAAGAACCTTTGATAATTCAAAAACTGCTTCAAGGAAGCAAGAAAGCCTTGGAGTTAAAAGTAGAACTAGAATGCCTAATATTTTGCTCAGGTCTGTCCCTTTGTCATTGAGAAGCTGGTGAGGAGACATATCAGTGTAAAGGCTTCTAAAGTGAAAACAGAGCTAGACATCAAAACAGAAATGTGTGTATATATATATACATATAATATATATAATATATATATACATATAATATATATATATACATATAATATATATATATACATATAATATATATATATACACATATAATATATATATATACATATAATATATATATATACACATATAAT
>JBBJLR010142467.1:0-16145 GCA_037577145.1 Brachypetersius gabonensis | reverse complement strand
ATATACATTTTGGTTGATAACAGTAACTGACCCTGCGTGGAACAGATTTATTCTACCTGATTTTTTGGTGAAATTTTGATTTTTTTTGTTACTTTTCCATGTTTTATTTCATTCTTCCTACTTTGTTTAGTTTTATATTCAGAATATATTAGTCAACATCTGGTTATTTGACCTAGTATGTTTTAGATGGTGAAGTTGAATTTGTAACTTGGAGCAGGAAGTTGCAGATACAGAACTACCCATGGATTGGCAAAGTACAAATTCGCAGGCAGGGGTAGAAACACACAAAGGCAAAGTGGAAATGGATGGGATAGAGTGGGGCTACAAATAGACGGGTGGTGGTACTAAACTGGACGGCAGGACAGAGTGGAGCAAGAGACCTAAACTGTCTAAATGAATGGTAGTGTCTAACTCAATGGTAGAATCCACACTTAATTATTTATTAAAAGTAATAAAATGTATCTTGTGTGGGTGTGTGTGTGTGTGTGGGTGTGTGTGTGTGTGTTGGTTTGGGTGTGGGTGTGTGTGTGTGGGTGTGTTTCCAAGCTCAAATCACTTCTCCCTGTTTTCCAGATGAAATCCTGGCCCAGTTCCCCACCACTAAAAAGGACGAGCGAGACAAACCTCCCAAGCCAGCTTCCTCCTCCGGGTCAGTCTTCTGCCAGCGTAAACATTCACTGATCCATCTGTACCCGTTTACAGCTGTGTTATGATCTCAGAGTCGAGCAGCAGAGGGCGTATCTTCACCACATCGTCTGCCACGTGGGCAAGTTCAGCTGGCGCACTGCAGACTATCCTTTAAACACGCTATCCGACCTACACATGCAGTCTTATATTGCCTGCTATTGAGGAGTTGGGCAAACTTCAAAGAACCCAAAATTCTATCATGTAAAACAGAAACTGTAGTACACAGTTCACCCACACTATTCATTATTATCAGAACGCATAATAATGTTTTAATTACAAATTTACTTTTGTTTTAATTACAAAAGACATAATCACAAATTGGTTACATCTTTGCAACAGACTTTCAGGTTTTTATTATTACATATTTACTTTGCAGTGTCACTGGAATCGTATCATTATATAGAATCTTGTTGTTTTGCTATACTTAATAATTTTGTAATAGGTTGTACAATTAGGATATAAGCCCTTCAGTCAGCTGAAAAACGTACGAAAGAGTTCCTGAGACATGAACAAGTTTTTAATGTCCAATCATGAAATCACACCAAAGTACATTCTGTAAATGAAGCCTCTGCATTTATGATCATGTCATCTGTAGTTCCGGGAAGCCCTCCGCCACATCCGCTACTCTGGAACTGGACAAACTGATGGCGTCCCTGTCGGACTTCAGGGTTCAGAGCACAGTGAGTAGCACCACCCATGGCCAGTATATCATAAACCATTTGTTTGTGTTAGCCATCGTCTAGCCTTACTGCAACGGTCTGTTTCTGACCACAGGGTTGCTCTAGGCGGCTCATGGCTGACACATTAAGGGTGCTTCTGCGCTGAGAATGGTCCACCACCCAACTTAGCACCAGGCACTTCATTTATATTCATTTATATTTATCTACTTCATAAAACATTCATAGCATGTGCAGAACTCACATGCGAATAGTGTGCAGCCTGGGAATGCTACACCAGATGGGTGGAGCGCAGAAAGTGGCCAGTGCATAGAAGCACGGGATGGGTTTCTAATGAAGTGGATTGGTGTTTTGTGCTATTGCTAGTTTGCTATGTTGCTGTCCATATATCCATATATTCATATTCAAGCTGATCTCTCCTTTAGCCAGCGGTGCCAGTCCATCCAGTGGTCACTCCTACACAGCAACCCGTGGCCCCCCCTCCTTCCTCTTCTGGCGGCTCACTGGACAGCATGCTGGGTCTCCTCCAATCCGATTTGAGTAGGCAGGGCGTGCCCACGTCCTCCAAGGGAAACTGTTCTGCATGCCAAAAGCCAGTTGTAGGACAGGTGAGGAGATCATGTGGGACAGCTTTAGATCATTGCCAGACACTTAATTCGAATTGATCTACTTAAGGACTTAAGTAACTAGCATGTATATATTAGCTAGGGAATGCTACACTATATTGACAAAAGTATTGGGACACACCAGGTTTTGATCATATCTAAATAGATCAAACTATATTACAAGTTTATGTTTAGATGTCCAATTTAGCATTTTGTAACATTACTGTAGTTATTCATGCCCATTTCCTTGAGATTTTTCATCAGAATTAGTTTTATTATACACATATGCAAAAGTTTGAACATCCTGAATTAAACCCACAGCAAGTGAAAAAACATCCTCTACAGGAAATAGTGTAAAATTAGCAAAAAAGGCGATTACTATTACTTCACTTTTGACAACATATTGTAAGAACTGTTGTAGACAAACCTCTTAAGATTTTTGTCTTTTTTACACTCTAATTGAACGGTATTCTTTACCCAGAATCTCATTTTCTGACCTGTAGGTGGTGACGGCCCTGGGGCGTGTTTGGCACCCGGAGCACTTTGTGTGTTCTGAGTGTGAGTGTGAACTTGGAAACAGAAACTTCTTTGAGAAAGATGGCCGGCCATACTGTGAGCCGGACTACTTCCGACTGTACTCACCACAATGTGCCCACTGCAGCAAGCCCATTCTTAATGTGAGTGGCTTTTAATTTACATTACATTACATTACATTACATTTGGCAGATGCTGTTATCCAAAGCGACTTATAATTCCTGGGAATACTCATGTTTCAGGACAGTGAGAGAACCAGAAAAGAGTTCCCTTTGCTAAAAGTTTATGTAGGAGTAGTGCAAGAAGATAAACAGAGCATTAGGAGAAGAGCTAATCTCTGCATCTTCAGGAGGTTTGGAAGTTAGAAGGGGATTCTGCAGCTCTGGCCGGCTTAGACAGTTCATTCCACCAGCAGGGAACCACAAAGGAGAAGAGTCTGGACTGGGTTTGCCTTGTGTGTAGGGATGGCAGAGCCCGATGATGTTTCTTGGTGGAGCAGAAGGTGTGAGTAGGAACATACGTCTGAATGATAGGATTAAGTGCAGACCCAGACTTCACTCTGGAGCCATGGGTTGCCAGTGTATGTCAAGCAGCAGTGGGGTGACATGCAACCTTTTGAGTTGGTTGAAGATCAGCCAAGCTGCTGTGTTCTGAACCAGCTGTAAGGATCTTATCATGCAAACTGGAAGACCAACTAG
Source organism: Brachypetersius gabonensis (assembly GCA_037577145.1). NCBI lineage: Eukaryota > Metazoa > Chordata > Actinopteri > Characiformes > Alestidae > Brachypetersius > Brachypetersius gabonensis. Next base: position 12,944 of record JBBJLR010142467.1, on the reverse strand, counting down.
GAGGGCATTGAACTAATGAAATAACCATGGCGAAGCAACATGACCAAGAGACAGATGTAATGTGGTCAGAGAAGGATAGTAGGTCATCACACCTTCTTGGACAGGATGGGAAGTGAAGAGGCAATTTTTAAATTGATATTTTGATGGATAGACGATTTGACTGGGATAACCAGAAGTTCCGTCTTAGCAAGCTTTAGCTGTAGGTGGCGATCCTTCATCCATGTGGATATGTCTGATAGACAAGTGAGATGCCTGCTGAGATGGTGTGGACGTCTGGCAGGAGGGAAAGGTATTGCTGTCTATCATCAGCATGGCAGTGATAAGAGAAGCCATGGGAGTGCCGAGAGCCTTTGGGGACTCCGGGAACCAAGGACTGAGCTGCCAGTCTGACCAATGTTAAAGATTCAGTCACAGTTAGCAGAGCCGTTTCAGTAGAATGGTTGGTCTTGAAACCAGCCCGGTTTGGATCAAAGAGGTCATTCTGAGAGAGGAATTCTGAGACCTGCTTGAAGCCTGCCGTCCTTTCAATGATTTTGGATGAGAATGGAAGCAACCAGAAATGACAATTATACAAACTGAGCAGGACTGAGTAATGGCTTTTTGAGCAGAAGCATAGGAAATGTTCAGAAGGTCAGTGAGGCTTTAACCACATGCATGATAGTGGGCATGGTAGCTGAAGAGCTGTCTAGAGATGACTCTGTGTCAGCTACTGATATCCGTCACCTTCTCAATGAAAAAGGAGGCAGTCTTCTGCTGAGAGGTTTGTTTGATGGAGGTGGAGGAGGAGACAGCAGTGTTTTTAAGGTAGATAACTGGTTTTGAGTGTCTCTTTTGCGGTTCATTTTGTTGCTGTGGAATGTAACTTTGGCATCAGTGATGATGGATAAGAAGGAGGACAGGAGTGACTGATAGTTTTTAATGTCTGCTGCCTCCCTGGACTTTTCTCTCAGCAACTCTGAGATTTGTGTGCAGCCTTCAAATGGTCTTGGTCAGCCCTGGGTGTGGCAGACTAGAGTGAGTTGGTTTGGTGGATAGTGGACACAGACTATCCAGAGTACACAGTGACATCTGGGTCTGTACCCAGTAACCTTAATTCTATCAATCAGGCTTATATTGCTCACTTGCCTGGGTCTGCCATCTCTACACTCAAGGCAAACCTTGCACTTCTCTGTGCATTCATATTTTAACACACAATTCTCCTCTGGTTCTCACATTGTTCTAAACTTGAGTGTTTCCTCAAATTGTAAGTTGCTTTGCATTAAAGCATCTGTCAAATGAATGTAATGTACTGTTTTAAGTTAGCTGTCACTGTAATTTGTCAGCACTTAGCTTTGGTTTTATTTCTTTTCATAGAAAATGGTCACTGCACTGGACAAGAACTGGCATCCTGAGTGCTTCTGTTGTGTTAAGTGCAGCCGGACGTTTGGAGATGAAGGTACCAGGGTTTTTACTAGGAATGATCACTCTTTGGGTGGGAAGGATGGCCCGCCCCCTCCCTCTCATTACTGCTGCTGGCCAGTGGGTGGTTGATTTAACACATTATTGGGCACCTCAACACATTTGGAGGAGAACCCTAACCACCAAGTAATTAACAGATTTGACATCGGCTTGCATTATGTGAGTGTAAAAAGCAAAGAGAGGCCATCCTATCCATCCATCCCATTTATGCTCTCTTGTCATGCTTGTCTAACTTCTTTAATTGAACGCTCTTTGAACTGATTTGTTGAAATTATTTTGGATTGTTGATTTAAATCATTTATTTCATGGCACTTTTTTTGTCCTTGAAATAAATGATTCTTTCTCTGTCCTTTCTCTCTGATATCCATCTTGACTCCCTTTTCTCTTTTTATATTATTTTTTTTAAATATTAGGTTTAAACAATATGTCAATCCTTGCCACACCTAGACATTCTTGTAAATAATTAAGAAACATTACTGTTATTACTGTATGGCCAATGTCTCGTAGTGACTGTATTCTGGTATTTTTGTCCATATGATGCGGCTCTATAAAACTCGATGTATTTACTACAGAACCATGTGAATGTATTTTGCTCTCATGCTTAAGTGCTTGTTTTCTGCTGTTTCAGGATTCCACGACCGTGACGGGGAGCAGTACTGCCAGCAGTGCTTTTTGGCCCTTTTTGCCTCTCGCTGTCAAGGCTGTACCCAGCCCATCATGGAGAATTACATCTCCGCCCTCAACGCTTTGTGGCATCCACAGTGCTTTGTCTGCAGGGTGAGTAGCCTATAGCGGGAGTTTCTCAGTATGGAGTACATCAAGTATGGTCTCCCGTTTTTGGAAGTTCAGACCTAGCAAGTTCAAGTGGGATATTCTGACTACTGAGATGCAGGACGCTCGGTTTGAAGGTCTCTATTTAAATTTTCACCTATGGAAGGAGTTTGTGTTTGCTGACTGATGACTACAAAAAGGTGAAAATAGGCGGAGTGGATCTGGGAAACCTGTCAACCTAAGTCCATCTGTCGATTTTGAAAAGAAGAGAAGACCTGGTGGAATTATCTTATTGCCTGAGAAAGGATGGACCATCCTTTACTAAAGGAAAAGCAATCAGAGATCATCCTGCCCCACAATTCCATTTAAAGCAACATATCAGCAGTTTCTGTACAGCACTTTTTAATTATTGTTTTAAAAGTATGACTATCACAAAGTATCCTATCCCCTGGCAGGGGAGACACCATGATCATGAAGGTGGTTCACCGAGGGTGAGGCTCGGCCATTGCCCAGTGGCTGTGCTGACCCCTGCGATTGTGGGAATCTTGACTGCATAATTTGTGTACTGCGTTCGGACTTTCCCCTGATAAAGGGGCAGCTGGTGGCCTGGTTGTTAGGGTGTTCGTCCTGTGATCAGGAAGTCGTGGGTTTAATTCCTAAAACTGCTAAACACCCCACACACTGCTCCCCGGGCGCTGTGTTCCCAGCTACCTGCTGCTTCCTCTGGTGATTGGGTTTAATGCAGAGGAAGAATTTTGTGCTGTTCACACTGTGTGCTGTGGTGTGTTCATTTATGACACTTCCATGGATTAAAGTCCGTCGCTACGACGGATTTCATTTTTAACTCAGTTTCATGCATTACCTATAAAGAAAATGTAATGGTAAACCCATATTCGCCTCTTTTAATTGAATTTATGTTAAGTTCATGAACCACTAAGTCTGTCAGTGTTTCCTAAAGGGCCTAATGCAATAAATTTTATCGCAATTTTGGAAAAAAATGTCAGTAAAACCTAGTGTGATTGCCAAGAATGCCCGAGCACAGAATTCAAATTAACATTTGTGTCTCTTTCTTTAACAGGAGTGTTTCAGTCCGTTTGTGAATGGAAGTTTCTTTGAGCATGAGGGCCAGCCGTTGTGTGAGGTGCACTACCACCAGTCTCGCGGCAGCGTGTGCCAGGCGTGCAGGGAGCCCATCCTGGGCCGCTGCGTCACAGCCATGGGTGCTAAGTTCCACCCCCATCACCTGGTGTGCAACTTCTGCCTGAAGCCGCTCAGTAAGGGCTGCTTCAAGGAGCAGGAGAACAAGCCTTACTGCCACCCCTGCTTCCTCAAGCTCTTCGGCTGAGGACACAAAGGACTGTACTGGCTGAGATTAGAGGGAGGTGCATTTTTGTACCACCTGCGTTCAGGACGTCCTGCATATTATGAAAGAGATTAAGAAGGAGCCTTAAAATACTGGTGTCTGAAGTTTGCTTGTTAAGCCTTGCACTGGAGCTAGAAGAGTAATGTAGCTATCAAGTCATGAAAGCCTGTATCCCAATAATTAACATTGTGTAAACAGCATGACTAAACCATCACAAACTCGTCTCAAACTAGGGGTGCACCGAAGTCTATGCCACCAAATTTTTGATCAGAAGTTTTCAAAGTAGGACAAGAAGGGTCAAAACCTTACAAATCATTTTAATGGTTATAAAAATGAGAAACAGTAATTTAACCTGATGTTTGATCCTCTTGCTGTCCAGTGCCAGTTAGTGTAGATGCATACAGACAGTCAGTAGCAGGTAAACGGTGACAATAGCAGCCACGTGGAAATGATTCATGGTTTCCTCATTGTACATTAGACAAGCAGTCTGTAATCACTGTTTGTTCAGCAGGTATAAAGAATAGGAGCGACACCCATTCACTATTCAGAATACAGGAAAGCAACAGAAAGTCTTTGCCGGTGCATTAAAGCCATGTGTAGATTTTAAATTCTCCCAAGTCAAAGTGCGTGATAGAAATGAAATACAGCATAATTTATTGTTTGGGGGTCACCAAAACAGAAGGGTTCTCTGTTGAAAATGCTGGACATAACTATAAACTTAATAAACAGTAGCCAACATTTGACCATTTGGAAACATTTATGGAAGCCAGAATACTTGGATTCATTTAATAGCACAGGCATGCATGATGCTACTTGGTGGGCTCCAGTACTTGTTAGTTACAGAAACAGAGCTCCCGCAGCAGTAAAGAAGCAAACTTCAGACAAAACAACTTGGGTTAAAGGTAAAATTGTGACCATTTTACTTTTAGCCAAACTGTCGTTTTAACAGAAGGGTTGTAGAAAGGGAATAATGGTCTTGTTTTCTTGCTTTCTCTCACCCTTTTTAAAAATATGGTAAAAGAACAAAAAGCATTTTTGTATCTGAGATAGCATAAAGTGAACAGATTTTTTTTTTAAATAACAGTGATGGGGTGAATCAGGCTCAGTCAAAAGTTTGAATTATCCAATCAGAGAAACTGATCTGCTGCCAAAAAAGGATATTTGCACCCTGTTTTCCAGCAACACACTGCTATGCAGCTCCAACATGTTACACCTTAAAGGAATTAAAATCTAATCCATATCATTTTTCACCTACCCCAGTTTAGCCGGTCAGCTAAGACATGTTTAGAGTCTAAATTGTGCTAATTTAGCTTAAAACTTTAGCTACAAAGGTAACATGCTAACCTACACCAGAGGTCCATAGTCACAGACAGAACACAGTATGACTCGTAAAAATTACAAGCAGTCATTTTAAACAATACAGGACTGGAGAGGATTGATCTTGGTGAACTTGGGTGACTATTGACTTTTTTAGTTTTAGCACCGTTTGCCTAGTAGCCAGAGTGTGAATTACCCCATATTTGGGGGGTACTAACACTTCTATGACCATTATAGTCCGCTATCGCGTCAATACGAATAGTTGCCACCAGGGGGGTCTGGGTCTTGATCAGGGGGTACAGTACCCCCCAATACCCCCCATAATTCCAACCATGCTGGTAGCTCCAGTTCACTGAACTGCTACTTTAAGTAATGTAGTTCCAAACGTCTGGCTGGAACTGCGTCTGAGTGGTACAGGAAAGTAATCATTTAATAAAATAAAAAATAACTGATGTTGAAGGAATGTAAAATAAAAGACATGGCACAAAAATAAATAAATAAATAAATGTTTAGTCCCTAAAATGAAGGTGATACCAAAAAAAGGCCTTTGTAAGCCATATTAAAAGCCAAAGATTTTATTTTTAATCCTTATAACTTGATGTATTAAATAAATCAAAAAGATAGTAAATGTTTATAGAATATCTTGACAATCACCAGTTGTTTTACTAGATTATATTTATAGAATTTATATGAAGGGCTCCATTTCCATTGCCAAACATCATTGACATATCAGGTTTTCTTAATGTGTGTGTGTGTGTGTGTGTGTCTGTTTAATATATTTGCTTTCTGCAGCATTGTCACTGCCGTTGCATATTATTGAATATTTCGTATTTCACTTCTGTGGATTTTCAGACAGACAGTGAATTACAAGGTCCAATGCCAAAGATGAATTAAGTTGTTACGCTTCACGCTATACAGCCCACATGTTGAAATAAGCTGTATTTGTATGTTTGCATTGTTTCTATCATATTGCAGAAGAAGACAATAAACATTTTGCTTTGTACTTTGTGGGTTGATGCTATGTTTACTTAATTCTTTTTTTTCTATCTTGGCTAACCTTTCATTTGTCCTGATCCTGGTTTCTTTTAGAAACACCCACCCTGTGCTCTCACTCAGTGACCGCTTTGTTAGAAACACCCAGCTTGTACTTCCACTAACTGGCCACTTTATCCGAAACACCCACCTTGTGCTTGTGCTTACTGCCCACTTTATTAGAAACACTCACTTCTACAGATTCTTTATGTTTCTAGTGGACGACTTTGAATGTGGCTGAAGTTTAAACGTTACAGAAATGTTAAAGTTACAGATAAGTTACAGTAAAAAGGGGTAAGAGACTGCTCATATTCCCAGTTATCTAGCACTGCACGTTTTCTCCCCAAACTGATCCCTCTCTAGGACAGTTTCTTCATTGACAGCAGTAAGCTCACTGCGTAGGGAGCAGGGGCCGGATTGAGACACCCCCGGGTTCAGCAGAGAGGCTTTGACCCTGAGACACGCCCCCCACACCCCCAGGTGTGGGCATTTAAAGGCCCTGAGGAGCGTCACCCCTGTCTTTAGGAAAAGTTTGGCTGTTGGTGGGTTTGTCAATGCATCGAATTTGCGATCTGGATAAGAAATTCAGTCTAGATGAGCGATTCCGAGCATCACGTAAGTTAACAGGAGTTTGGGAGGTGGTGGTGCAGTTTAGTAGGAAAGTAAAGATCTGAGCTTTAATGTTTTATGGACTGATTTCTTTACTTCCCTTCCCATTTGCTTGTTTACTTACCTCCCCACTTAATTTATTTCTTTCCCCACTTAATTTACTTTTTTCCCCATTTGCTAGCTTATTTTCCCACTTGCTTAATTTCCCACAATAACGTAATTACTTACTTACTCTCGATACCTAATTACTTCCGAACAATACATAATTAATTATTTCCCCTCGATACCCAATTTCTCACTTCCCTGCTTTCTTGCTTTAGTTTCTTACCTACGTGCATTCCTGTTTGTTTTTGTTCATTTCTTTTTTCACATGGACAGCACTACTGCCAGCTACTTAAATGATTATCAATGTCTAAAGATAAAAAGATTCTGTTGCTGATCATGGCACATGTAGGGCTTCAAGGCTATGTGCTTTTTCATCTCAAAAAGAGGGAAAATGTAGTGACTTCAGAGAAAGGGAAAAAAATAGTGCATAATTAACCTTAGTTTTCTTGCTGGATTTTATTCACACAGGATTATAGCGCCAAGCTTAACTCAAACATTGTCGTTTTTGTTTTAATGTTGTATCCTAAACTAACAATCAAAGGGGCCACACAGGGGCGCTACTGATGCACTCATAACCAAGTTCTACAGAAGTGTGGTGCTTTGCATCAACTACCCTTTGTTTCCATGTTGAAGCTGCAACTTCTTGTTCTGCAAAGACAAATTAAACTGAACCAAGGGGTTTTTTTTCCCCACCCCCAGGAGGAAACTGGGAACTCCACTCCGGATGCAGCCTGGCCTGAAGATGGTGGTCAGTGGAGTGATGGAGAGGGAGGGGAGATGGAGGAATCCTGTCTCCTTCAGGTGGCGGCAGAAGAGGATGAGGAGATCGATCTTTACAATGAGGAAACATTTGGATTAGGTTGAGTAGCACATGCTGGTGTTTCTCTCAGGCTAGGAATTCCACTGCTGGGTTTAATTATGCAGATTATAATTGAGGGTTAACACTGTCAAATGTCGTTCAATGCTGTAGGTTTGGGGCTCGCACTTTGTCTAGATTTTGTGAAAAATGTGTGCTTACACAATTTGGGATTCCACCACTTTGTGTTTTCTCCTTTGATGGCTCAAATCTCAAGATCTCCATCACTTGAGGCAGTAGAATCAGCGGTAAGGGATCTCTAGGCCCTGATTACCTGACTTGGAAATACACACACCTGTCGTGTCACGACTAATGTAACAGAATTGACTTTTAGAGTTGTTTTCTGAGAATGCTGAGCTGTACACTTTTTGGGGCACTTGACCATTACACCAACAGGGACTTGAAAGACAATCTCTATTCAAGTTATCCCAAAGGTGTTGGATGGCATTAAGGTTATGGCTCAGTGTGGGCCAGTCAAGTCCCTCCATGCAGAACTCATCCAGGCACTTTATGGAGTGTGTCTTGGTCTGCTGAAGCATTAAGAAGCCATTCCCTGGAAGTAAGGGGGCCATCTGAATTCAGTAATCAATGTGTCCTAGTACTTTTGTCCATATAGTGCATGTTGGCTTAGCCTTAGTTTTAGTACTTTGTTACAGAGGGAAAGCCCATGCTACCTTTCATGTTCCCAGAGTTTGCGTTGAGACGTCCTAGCTAGTGGATGGACTAAACTGGGAGAAAATTGGGAAATGCAACAAAAGACTGATTAACTTTAGCCTCTTTATAACCTCTTTCAGACCTGAGTGCTGAAGATCTAGGAGCAGACCCTGTAGACCTTTTGTTTGTCGATGGCAACCAGCCCCAGGCGCCACCACCCTCACCTCCACCTTCCCCAAGTGTGCCTTCCCCTCCTAGGCGTGTACAAACTTGTATCCAACTCCAGGCTTCAGCAGGCCCAACATATAAGACCAGGATCCGCAGGGATAGACCAAGTCCGAGGAAACTATTTGATGATCCAGCTGTGATGAGGACGGTAGAAGGTCCACCCAGTCTTAAGGTTTGGGGATGTATTTATGGAGATTTGTCACAATTAACTTCCAGTTTCTGCAGCGTTATATTTCTCACTAAACTACTGAAGCAAAATTTGAATGTCTTGCCTGTTTAACTACAAAGGGGTACACCCCCCCCCCCCAATAATTCCTTCAAAAGCATTTTGTAACAGAGGGTATGACAAATGTTAAGCTAAAACTGTTTTTGAGATTGTGATGCTATTCTTGGTATTTGTTTCCATGTCCTTTCAAATGATTCCAACACGACGGCCACATATTTATTGGTGGTCCTTCCAGAGTTTGGACAGTGCGATTGTGGACTGTGGCCGGAGCTGCTACTGGGGAGACCTGAATGCAAATACCGTGAGTTGCATCCTTGGTTGATTGTGGCAAGGGTTGTCCAGTTTGGTCTTAGTGTGGTACTCTCTGCACCCACCTATCCTCGCCAAGGGCTTCTGATGTGTAGCATTTGCTATATTAATCTTGTGTGTTCACAGGGGGGAAAAAAACCCAAATGATTTAACAAGTAAACAAGGACGTTTAAGGCTCAGTGACTTTTTTTTTTGGTGTTTTAAATATAACTACATGTAATGTCCTAACGAGTAATCTTTTGTAATGCCAACATCAAATGAACCCTGTTTGGCTTAATGGGTGCAGTATAGAGTAACCTGTATCTTGGAGGTGTTCACCATGTTGGCTATACTTTGGAAGAAATTGCACCCCCACATTTTTAAATTTCAAAGCAGTGGTTCTAAAAAAATATTTCCTTTGCACTTATAGATGTACATCAGTCCAGTTTAACGTTTGCAAGGCTGGCACCATTAAAATAAATATGCTAAATTTAGACCACAGTGAGTGGGCACTCATATCTTTTCTGTAAATGCGCTCAAACATCTTTTGTTCATTTAGTTCATCTTAGTCTGGAAAGTCTTAATCTGTTGCATTGGTGGAGAACTGGATCTGGGCTCCCCAGAGACTTAACATTCTCAAAGCCCAAACTGATCTGTTTCATACTGAAACCATAACTCGCTTGTGTACACCCCTCACAGTGGATGATGCCATCTTATAGCTCACCCAGACGCACGCCAGCATCAGTCCTTCAGGTATGACTGCTTAGAGTAATTCATGATCCAGACAGACAAGCTATGTAATGTTTTTTTTGTTTTGTTTTTTATTAAAGCTTTTGGCCCTTGAGTGTGTCGTATTTTTGGCGACTTCTGGCGTGATCCGTGGTGAAGCTAGAGGTATACCAGTCTACAAATGACACGACACACTCAAGGACAGTTTTTTGGTGTTTTTTTTTTTTTTGTGGTCGAGAGCATAACTGGCCTCATACACTCTTTAGGATGGTCATGCTTCTCCCATAATTAGTGTGATACTTGCACGTGCTGATTGGCAGTTAAAAGTACATTTAAGCAATTTGTTTTACATGGTTTTCCCCTTAAATTGAGAGTAGTTGATTAACTAGGACTAGTTTGGTGCTCTCCTGAAGACCCAACCTCTCCATGCCGTATTCATGGTTACTGTTTATTTTTAATTCCCTGGCAGGACCAAGCGATTGTGGGAGTGATTGACAAGTCCTCCCGTGGAAGAATGCCGTTTGGTTTTCCCACTTTGCGATCTCCTCTGCATCCGATAGGCCAAAGGGGGCTTGCTAAGGTAGCACAGCTTTGTATCTTTGCTAGTATTTCTGATGTTTTACACAAAGAACTCTAGAAATGTGCAACCTCACTGTGGTACCATTTCAGGTACTTGCATCGCTTATTTGTCAAGCTTTTCTCCTGCTGCTCTTGACCTCTAGGAGGAGCCTGAACCCATTTCCCTTTCAGCAATGCTCTCCTCTTACTACTGCTACTTTTCAGGACTCCCTTTAGTTTCTCCTCTGTGATTTTTTTGTTTCATTCAAACGACTTTCAAACTGTTCAAATTGTCTCTTCTTTAGGCCTGAGATTGTGTTTTCAGTATCCACTGCCCCGATGAAGCTTTACATCTAATAGTCTACTTTGTTCTCTTGCTGGAAAATAGTGTAACAGAACTCCTTCAAACAGTCCCAAGTGACCAAGTTGCTCGAAGTTTAGGTTCTACCAGTGCTGAAGAAAAGCAAGTCTTTTTCTGACCCTTTTTGCCACTTGAATTCCTGTCTAAAGTCACAGCACAGTTTGATCAACAGGAAAGTTATTGGTTTGATTTGCGAGATGTTTAGGAGACTTCCAGTGTATTAGGAACGATAGCCTTGTAGCTGCTGTGAGTGGTGGCCTAGTGGGTAGAATACTTGCCTCTGGACCAAGAGGTCATGGGTTCCAATCCTACCTTCAGCAAACCACCACTGGGTTCCTGAGCAAGACCCTTAACCCCAAGTTGCTTCAGAGAGACTGTCCTCTGTAGTCAGGGAATGGAATTCGCTTTGGATAAAAGTGTCTGCTAAATGCCGTAAATGTATTGAGCTTGATGGACAATTTCAATGTGGACTTAAGCCCCGTTTTGAATTAAGCTTTCATCGACACCCAGGTTTAAAAGGCCTCATCCAAGAAGAAAAATCAGAAAGGAAGTCACCTGAAACTGAATTCTGACATTTGCTAAACTAGACAGCCTAATTATTCCCAAACACTGGACGACATCACCTTTGACTCTATCACAGCTCAGTACTGTGTAGGGCTAGTTTGGTGCAGTTTGATATGCCTTTGTTTTTGTTTTTTATTATTTATTGATCTGGCAAGATCTGCTGACCCACCCCCAGAGTTTCTGGAAACATTGTATCTATAATTTCCACTCTCTGCACCTTTTTGAAGTTGCTCTGGAATGTATGTTTACTCATCAGGTACCAGTGTGCCCTGTTGTATCTGGTAGCCCACTGCACCCTCAAAGTCCCTTCTCAATGAAGCCGCACTACCAGGTGACTCGGTTCACTATTCTTTTTTTTTTTTTTTTTTTAAACGATCTGTCTTGAGCACCATTAAAGGATGTGGGTGGTGGACCATGTAAGTGTATTCTCTCTAAAGGATGTGTACTTTCACTTAGGAAACCAGCAAATTGTAATTTCTTCAAAGGCATGTTAATGTTTACACGGTTACATGTTAAGATGTGCAGAACTATGAGACCTATAAACTAGGTGGGTTTAGTTGTGATCATTGCTGTATTAACTTTATTTTGGTTTATTTTGGCCCCCCTTTAGTCAAGAGTTTTCCTTTCTCCTTCCCTTCCTCGGTTCCAGACACCACCGGTGTTCTCCCCCAAAATGATGCAAGTGAGGTTTGGACCCAACTCCCCAAGACCCAGCCCTTGTTACAGCCCTTTCTCACATTCCATTCAGAGATTCAGGTGAGACGCCCTGTCAGGCTAGTTTTTATGTAGTCGTCCACAAAGTTGTGTGGTTATGATGTCGTTTGATTTGATGTGTGACCTACCAGGCTCCCAGTGCTGGCAACACAACTCCACCCGCAGCATAAGCGGCTGCTTAACCAGCGCCCCCTGGGCTCTCGCAGGTAGGCCTCTGCATGGGGAAAGGTGCGTGGGTTCAGTCAGTTTGGACGTTTCTGAAATAAGCTGTTGCCTTCAGAAAGTCAAAGGGCTGGGACCACTATGCTGAGATAATGTCTGCGAAAGAGAAGGAGTGGATTATCAAACTTCAAATGATGCAGCTGCAAAGTGAAAACCCCTATCAGGATGATTACTATTATCAGGTACAGCTTTCCCAACTGTTATCTGTGGTAATAGTTTGTCATTGTCTAATGGAGAGCTGTTAGATGTGTCGGAGAATGCCAATGTTTATCTACGCAAATTAATATTGATGACCACTGGAAACAATGTCCTTAAGTGCATTTTTGTGGGCATGTTCTGCCTCTGTAGGAGTACTATCGGAGAATGGAGGCTAAACTGGCTGAGGAAGAAATGCTGGGTGACCGCTCGAAGAAGGAACCGCCCAAACTCACCACGCCATACGTCACCAAAACTCTGACCTATGCTCCAGGTCTGGCTTCATGATCTCTTGATACAAAATTCAGTGGATAAATGGCTCACGTTACCGACCCAAGTAAAATTTGTGATGTTCCAGTGGTCCACATTGAGGGTTCGCTGGGTCAAGTCGCTGTGTCCACGTGTTACTCCCCGCGCCGAGCCATAGACGCCGTCCATGCGCACACCCCGGAAGTGAGGGCTGCTTCACTCCAAAGATCTGTCCTGGAATTCTATTGGCTTGCTTATTTATTTTTGGGCATTTTGTTTCCACCAGGAACAGAAAGATACCAGGCAGCAGAGGCTAGAGGTGCTGAACAACATTGAGAAGGTAGTTTACATTTACATTTACGGTATTAAGCTGACGCTCTTATCCAGAGCGACGTACAACAGTGCTTAAGAAGTCCACGACTGTTTCTTACCTGGAAAACAGCTT
>JBBJLR010142466.1:20000-34683 GCA_037577145.1 Brachypetersius gabonensis | reverse complement strand
AGAGAGAGTGGGGGAACGAGAGAGAGCGACAGAGAGAGTGGGGGAACGAGAGAGAGCGACAGAGAGGGTGGGGGAACGAGAGAGAGCGACAGAGAGAGTGGGGGAACGAGAGAGAGCGACAGAGAGAGTGGGGGAACGAGAGAGAGGGGCCGATTGATTAACATGTTTTGCAGAAATTCAACTGTTTAGTTCATATTTAAGTGCATGTCTGCAGTCATCAAGCACTACATACAGAAAGGCTGTAAACCTCACCAAGTCGCACTGTCTCAGACCTCAGGTCTCAGACTCTCATCTCATAACCTGTTCAGCGGGTGCAGGTCCTCAGAGGCGCTGACTGACTCGCACACAGTGCATGCATTGTTATTTCACGCCCCCCTCCAGGAGAGGCAGGGCTGTTTCGCAAGCATGCAGTCAGTCAGGAGATGATGTCTAAAATATTTTCAAAGTCATTCGGTCATTTGAGTATGCTTTAAAAATAAATTAACGCAAACCATAAGACTCATGTTTATAGCATGCTGACTGCACTCGCCTTATTCCCTGCCCCCTCTTTCCTAGTCTGCATTCGTACAGCTTAAAGTCTTTAATGGATCTGAGCTTGCTCTTTCTGCTGAGGCGACAGACAGCAGAGCAACCATCTAAGCCTGAACGGGCCCTGGATGTTTTGCCTTAAAAGCTTGCTTTGAAACACGTACTAGAATGTAGTCAGACTAGTTCTGTTTTCAGTCAGAATTACATATTAATGGTTCTTGCACAAACCACCAGGAATGCAGTTGCACAATTAGATTTCTAAAAATGTGCACAAAGGGGAGGGGGGGGGGGTGTCTCCTGGCCTGCATTCTGAAAACTAAGGCTGACTGTGCACTTTAATGGGGTCAGGGCAGTAAGTTTAGACAAACCATACCCTTACATCTTAGATAATATTCTAAACACCTGTACATTAGCAGTAGCTTATGTCAGTCTTGGATATACTGGGCAATAGACCTATTAGTGCAGACCTCAGTCAGACTGTCACGTGTGACAAACGTGGGGTCCACCGGTCTAACTGAGAACTTCCTATGTCTCTCTCTCCCTCTCAGTATTTCTTTCTCCTTGTCTGTCTCTCCCTCGCCGCCTGCCCCCCTCTCGTTATCTCTCACAGACTATCCATCATCACTGAGTTGAGTTCCCGTGCTGCTGAAAAAGACAGGGGTCAGCAGGCTCGAGTCTTTGCTAACGTTTCGCTCTCTTACCAGAAGAACGTGTTAGTGCCGTCATCGAACACCTCGCTCTCGGTGGTTCGGCGGCCCGGGGTCTCCCGCGTGCTCGCCGGTTTGGTGGTCCTGGCTCCGGCGGCGGTCAGCTCAGCCGCGCCGTTCAGCTGCTCCTCCGCTCCAGATCTGCTGGACAGCAGCAGAGCAGAGCTCCGCCGGGACTCCGCTTTGGCCATGGCACTCCCAACCGCCTCTCCTCAACGAGGGTCAGTCTGAGCTCAGAGTGACAGGGGGTCTCTCTCTCAGACACACAGGACCTACAACAGTGTCACTTCAGCTGAACACACTTCCATCAGCAGACCTCCTCTCCAGCAGCCCTGTCTTTAACACCACTTACACCAGACAGCAGCACATTTTAACTAACACAGAGCATGCAAGCGCGCGCACACACACACACACACACACACACACACACACACACACACACACACACACACACACACAATATCAGTACAGTATTCCACAGAGCTGCAGTTAAACTCTCACACACACTCGTTTAACCTACAACAAAACTCCTGCTTAGCAACCAAACGCCACTCTCACTTAACCGGTCTCCAGTACCCCCCCCCCCTCTCTCTCTCTCCCACGCAAACACACACATTCAAGTCTGAAGAAGTACAGTAAGGCAGCAGACACAAACAAACACACACGAATATATTCTAAACTCGTTTAACCTACAGCAGCAACACCCCTGAAGAGCAACCAAACAGCACTCTCACTTCAATCTCCTCTTCCCTCTCTCTCATTCCCTCTCTCTCATTCTCTCTCTCTCACTCTCTCTCTCTCTCCCTCCCACACACACACACACACACACACACACACAGCATCCACAGTAGGGTAGTGTGCAGGTTACTCTATCTGATGTCCTGAAGCTGTAGTGTGTGGACACACCTGGTCTCGGGGATCTGTCTGGAGGGCGGGCGGGCGGGCGCAGAGTCGCACTCACTCACTCCTTCCCTCGCGCGCACACCCAACTCGGCAGCGCGTGCCTCTGATCTCCGAGACATACACGCTCTCACGCCGAGGTCGCGCGGTTTAACGTCACTTCCTTTATGCAAAACACCGGAGTGTTGGAGCAGAGCAGAGCGCGCAACAAACACGCAGAAACTCGGTTCCTTTCTTCATACTTTTTCATACTTTTTTCATATTTCACAGTTTTCATTTCCAGTTTAATTTTGTCCAGTTCTACCTGTTTTAGATTTTAATATACATTTTAATGATATCAGAAATTCAGTGAAAAGTAAATCAATAAATTATCTGAATAGTAAAAAGCAGAGCAGTAGAAATTCTTGGAAATATTATTTAAAATTAAACTATACTCTGCTTTTTCAAACATTTATTACAAGAAAACATTAAAACACATTATTTAGTCAGAGAGGCTCAAACTGTTGGTTTTGAAGACACAGATCAGGTCTGTCTTTAAAGCCCTGACCTTCACTTTGTGTTGGATCATGAATAAATAAAAGTATCAAAAGACAGAGAGACAGATGTGTGTGTGTGTGTGTGTGTGTGTGTGTATGTGTGTGTGTGTGTGTGTAATACATAGAAATAATTTATTATACCGTGGAAACGTTAAACTACACAACACTTGCATTATTTTACAGTTGCAACAATGAGGTGTGAAACTGCTGGAAGCACATAGAATAGACATTTCTTACTTTTTACAAGCTCACACTAGGATAGTTCATAAAAGAATAGCAAACAATGAACTGAAAAGTGGTCTCATATTTTTTTCCATGGCTGTATATACATAAGTGTGTATGTCAAGTTTCATGTCTTCTCATCTTTTACTAGCACTAGCTTTTGAGTGTCTCAAAACCCCAGATTACAGCTCTCTACCTTGACAGACCTTCTGAAAATGTACAGTTGTTTGGAAAACTTTTTTGGAAAAACAATTATATTTTAGTGATATCTCACACAGCTTGCTGTCACTGTTTCAGTGAGATGAATAGCAGTCTGAAATATGGAAGCCTTATCCTGAAATACTGAGACGATCCATAAACATTTATATTTATTTATTTAATAAATATAAAGTGCATTTTCTTTAGATTAGTTACAATTATTGATAGCCAAGTTCACACAAGTTCAGACCTTTTCTCCACATTGATGATTAGAGCGAAAGCTGTTATGATATATGACGCACTTTCATTAGCCTCAGCACAAAAGCTGACAGATTTTTGAAAAGTCATAACAAGTTTAAACAAAACATGTTTTGTAGCCAGGGGAGTGCTTTTAGGTGTGGAGTGCACACTTTCGAAATAAAAATGAGGTAAAAAAAAAAAAAAGACTACTGAATTATCCATCCTCTGAACATTGTTCTAGTACAGTTGTGGAACAGCTGTCATCTGAGGGTTTTCAGCCCTGAAAATCTTTTGTTGGTGCATAACAGGAGATCCAACTCTTTTTATTTTGTAAACTGTATCACATTGCTTTTAAATGAACTTGGGCTGCATTGCCTATCTGTGGTAGAAAGTACTAAATTTACGAATTTTACTTGATCTAATTTGCAAAAGGCACATAAATGAGGGCGAACTGCTGTGTGCCTGCTTGAACCAGTTTTAAGGACACAGGTGCACTCCATCAAAGCATTCTCTAACAATCTTGAAATAATTAGCATTTTTGCTGCCTGCATGCAAACTGATCCCGATGCCTTTACAAGCGATGATTTATTCACAGTCATTTTGAAGCAGGGCAGGTGTTTTAAGTTTTTACATATTACATCCCGCATGATCATGCCAGCCAAACCCTGTTACCTCAGCCCTATACCCAGCACTGCTGCCACCTGGCGGCTCCCTGAAACTTTGGAGGCGCACACCACAGGCTGTAAATGAGGCTCAGTTAGAAATCTGATGGATTTCAGATAAACATTGTAGTTGATTTGCAGTCTCTTTGGTTCCATACAGCAGTATTTTCCTTTATATTAAAATCCACATGATTTGGTCTTTTCTGAGAGGAATTTGGTCTGCAAACGGCTACTTGGTCCAACACAGGTTACTTTTAAAATGCTAAAATATCAAAATTGAAATGAGAAACTAAATGTAACTCTGTAATTATGCTATATAATCACAGAGATACACTTTTTATTCCCATGAAGCATTTACATGTCAGTACTATTGTCTTGCTGTGGTCCTAACTGAATCAAGACTAGCTGATTGTGATTTTGTATCCCTTACATAAAGAGGAGAATGTGTATACATATGTATATATACCTACAAAATATATATAAAAATGTCTTCATAAGCTTCGATTGGTCCAGAATTCAGCTGCCCGCATCATTATCAGATCCCACCACGTCAGCTCCTACTTTACAGCAGCTCCACTGGCTCCCGGTTAAGCTCCGCATTGAATGCAAAATCCTTCTGTTAACCTTCAAAGCCATTCACAACATCACCCCTCCATATCTGCCTGACCTCCTACATGTTGCCACTCCCTCTTGTACCCTTAGATCATCTTCTTCCATTCACCTGACTGTTCCCTCTGTCCATTTCACCTCTGTGGGGAGCAGAGAGCTTTTAGTCGCTCTGCTCCCTGGCTTTGGAACTCATTACCACCCGACCTTAGAAACATTAGTTCCCTCTCACTTTTTAAATCCAAACTCAACACGCATTTGTTCAAGCCAATATATTGTCTTCAATTCATTTGCTTCGTCCAATTGTACAGTTTTTAATGCCTGGTTAATGCCTGCTTTTGATCTTTTTTATTTACTTGCACTTTTTGTACAGTGTGTCCTTGGGTGCTAGAAAGGCGCCTACAAATAAAATTTATTATTATTATTATTATTATTATTATTATTGTTGTTGTTGTTGTTGTTGTTGTTATTATTATTATTTAACATTTATGTATATACAGATGGTATTTATGTCAAATATAAAAAATAAAATTTAAAAATAGTATGTGGACACACAACAGGGAGCGTATAACAAAACAGTTATTGTATAAATATAACATATATGTATGATATTATGCATGTATGACATATATGACTAATGCGTCATTACCGCGTCAACGCATTATTTACTTAACGCCAACTATTTTATCGCACATTCAAGCAGTTGTACAATAAATATCTGTGTTAACTGTGTCCTTATGTTTAAAGCAGTGGCAGTTTCTATAAGACTACAGGTGAAATAATGTCTCAACAAGAAATATAATACAAAAAATCACTTATTTATTGGTGTGAAACAAAAAAAAATCTTATAGAACTAAGATTTCTCTCCTAAATAGCATTACAGTTGTGTACGGCTCTGGTCAAAAACGTGAAACAGCGCCACCCCCAACAGAGCATTTTAGTGAAACATGTTTCACAGCATCCCCATTCATTTCAACGTAAATCTTCTCACACCCCAGCGGCTCGTGGATTTTCGAGGTTTCAATGGACTCTAATGGCAAATAAGTCCCACCCGTGACACAAGTGACTGCCTACTGTGATAGGGTTGGTCTCCACTTCAAAATGACTAACATAACACTGTGGCCAATCGCTGCCTTTGTTTTCACTTTGAGACTGAAGTAACGCGTAACATACTATTTACTGGTATTTATTAAAATGTTTCTTAATATTTTATTATTTTATTCTACGAGTGCACAGTTCATTAGCTTGTAGCTTGACCGCTTCCCCACCACCACCCAGCCAAGATGGGCACTGGTGAACTCCTTGGGGAAAAAAAACATGCTGGTATGACAGAGAGATTAATAACTTCACCAAGAAAACCAGGAGGGTAGAATCAATGAATAAGGTGAGAAAGAGGATAGATACGTTTTCTTGGGATTTAAAAATTTTGTTAAGTATGTACTGTTGAAATAAACATTATTATTACATGTTTGTAAGATATGCACAAGAAAATACATTATATATTTTGTAGTGGTTTAACAGCAACTATGAGGAGATTGAGGGAAGAGCAGGAGAAAGAAGATACATTAAAATGTGAGGCAGCAAAAGCAGAACATGAAGGTGAAGTACTTAGGGCAAGAAAATCAAGCTGCCCAGGGGCTGCGAAGTACTGAGTTTGTTTTGTTGTGTGCGCTGGGGATGAAGGTTGGTTTGTTTCACCAAAAATATTGACCAGGAGCCGCCACTGGTTTAAAGTGTTTGCAATTTTGTTCATATAGCAGTACATCTAAAGTAAATATGCACAATACACTGCTTTTGAATTCATTATTTAATTTTACCCTAATTGCTGATCTGTGTTGCGGGCAACACTCTTGACTTAGTATCAACCATGTCTCTTCCTATGTTCAATATATTATCCAGTCTTTTACATGTCTCTGACCATCATCTTCTATCTTTCAAATTTCCTCTCCGGGCCTCTTCGTCTCATTTCCCACGTATGCCTACGACTACCCGCAGAAATCTTTCCTCTCCATTTCTGCCCGCTCTCTCCTCTGCTGTACTATCTTCCTTATCTCTCTCTAACTCCAATACCCCCTGTCCGTCTTCAGTTGAATCAGCGACCAATGACCTTCTCTCATCTCTCCACAGCTCAATTAATATACTCTGCCCCTTGTCTTCCAGACCGAGGCATGCCTCTCTCCCAGCTCCATGGCCTTCTGAGGTCCTGAGGCATAATAGAAGGGAGCTGAGAGCAGCTGAAAGAAGATGGCGGAAAACGCTTCATGACTGTGATCTTATCACTTATCGTTCTCTCTTATCCAAATTTGCCACTGATTTAACTTCTGCAAAGTCTTCCTTCTACAGGAAGACATGCATCTAGACTCTTTTTGGTCTTGGCCCCCCAGTGGTGAAACAAACTCCCTCTTGCAATCAGATCTACGGAGTCCTTCGCTGTCTTTAAGAGTCGTCTGAAGACCCACCTCTTTAAGGAGCATCTTGGCGACTAGCCAGTCCTCCCACGCATCTCTTATATATCTTTTCCTATATATTTACAAATCCCTCAGCCACTTACCCTTTTAACGGTTTTTACAGTTTGTGTATTAATCTCTGACTTGCTTTTTCTCTTTGACAGGGTTTGTTATGGTGTGTAACTTAGCCAGCAGTAACTTGGTTAAATAGCTGTTATTGATTTAAGTATAGCTTTACAGGTTTAAGAACATTTGTGGATTACTTTAAACACTGATGTACGTTGCTCTGGATAAGAGCGACTGCTAAATGCCGTAAACGTAAACGTAAACGTGTTGTGAGTGTGTTGTGTTGTATGTTGCATATGTTGTATACTAAATGTATATGGCTGAGACGGCAATAAAGCTCTACTTGACTTGACTTGAAATATAGGCTTATGTCCTTCAGACAAAGGTATTTGAAAAAAGTTTTAAAAGCACGCTATATGAAAAAATTGCATTCAAATACACAGACTTAAACATGGTGTTCGCCCCCCTTTGCAGCTTGCAAGGTTTTGGAGTTTCTGTGGGAAACTCTGTGAGGGTCAAGTTCTTACACACCGAACTCATCCAGTCATGACTTTATGGAGCTTACTTTGTGCACTGGGGCATGCTGGAGTAGAAACGGGCCTTCCCAAAACTGTGTCCATAAATTTGGAAGCACGGCACTTTCTAAAACGTCTTGATACGCTGAAGCATTATGATTGTGTGTCCCAACACTTTTGATCATATAGTTTAAGTAGAGGCGGGGTGGAGGTGCAAAGCGCAAGAAAACCACTAGAGGGCAAACTTGTTCAGGTTTTTACAGTTAAACACCGAGGGGGTTGCAACACTGCACCAAACCCCATCCACAAAGGGTGCCGTGGCACACGAGCCTCTACATTAAAGTCTCCAGATGTTTTTATGTCAAGCTTTGGATCTGAAATCATAGACACCAGACCCATGACACCAGACCTCATCGGGGCTAACAAAGAGGGAGTTAGAGACATTCACATTAGTGAAAATATATATTTCCTTATAGTAATCAAATAGGGCTATGACTGCGAAAGTATTGTCCACTACAAGCGGTTTAAGCCACGTGTTTACTATTTAAGCCAGTTTGATTATCAACCACTCCGGCGAGCGTGGATTTAAACCACTAACCCCAGTGGCACTGAACACTACTAATCTGCCCTGCCGTGGTTAACCGGTTGTAAACTCCGCCTAAGGAGAGAAAGAGGGGGAAGGGCTGGGCTAAAACATAGCCGCTTGCAAAAAGGGGCTGCTCAACAATTCCGCAGCTTCAAACGGACCTTCAAACCCCCCTCATCTCAAACACAAATCACGAGTCTCTCACTCCCTGGCCCCGCCCCACACTCCCTGGCCCCGCCCCAGAGCAACGGCGGATCAATGAGAGCAAGGAAGGCGGGGCTCTGTCCGAGAAGGAGGAGCAGAAAACCAACAAGTGCGCGACGGAGGCGGGACTCTGTCGAAGGGGAATGAAAGGCAGACCAATGAGAATGTAGGACGCGCGGCTCTGTCAGAGAGGGAGGGGCCGCTGTGGGACTACACGTACCTGGAGAGCCGAGGGGACTTTAAATTACAATCTTTCAGAGCTGCGGAATAAGGACGAAGGTGGGGGCTGAGGTGTAGTTTATGTCTCGTGAGCACACTTCTTAGTGGTCGTAGCGCACATTTCTTGTCCCTCTGGGTCTCATAAATCTTTTTTTGTCTCGATTTTTTTGTTCTGAGACGCCGCGATGTCCAAGGTTGAGTTTTCCAGCAGCAGTGTTTTAGGGACCCTGGCCTCCTCCAGGACGTTCCCCCTGGTCAACGGGGACACGACGCCACGCTCACGGGTCTGCCGCAGCCTGTTCGGACCCGTAGACCACGAAGAGTTGAACCGAGAAATGAAGGCGAAGCTTCGTGAAATCGCTGAGAGGGACCAGAGGAGGTGGAACTTCAACTTCAGCACCGGAGTGCCTCTGCTCGGGCAGTACGAGTGGGAGGAAACGCCTGGAGAAACGTCCCCAGCTTTCTACCAGGAGAGTGTCCGAGTGGTGAGAAACATGGCTCTGGAGGAGAGGGAGAAACCCTCACAGCTGTACAAAAAAGAGGACACGATTCAGAGTGATGGTGGTAGCTGCAGGGAGAGCTGTCTCCTTCCAAAAAATGTGACCCAACCCAGCTCTGGAAAACTGACCTGCAGAACAGTGCCCAGGAAAAGACCCTCACCACTGACCACCACTCGTATGACAGGTAGGACTGAAAACAGGTCGATAATTAAGCTCTTAAACTGTTATTTGGGTGCTAAATTAACATTAATGTGTCTATTTTAGACTTTTATGTAAAACGAAGGATCAGTGAAGGAGGAGTGCTTCGTGAGAGCAGTAGCAGAAAGTCAAGCCCTTCTGCAGCCGAGGAGCAAACGCCACGGAAAAGGATACGATGAAGGTATGAAGAGGGATATATGTGGATTTGTGGTGTGTGTGTGGTAGTCTGTACTGTAGTATTTTGTGGGTGTGTGGCTTTATGTAGTCTGTCGTGTATCTTGTGTGTTTTGTGGTAGTCTGTAGTGTATTATCTAGTGTGCTTTGTGGTAGTAGTCTGTAGTGTAGTATCTGGGGGGTGTGGTAGCCTGTAGTATAGTAGTGTCTGATCGTCTTGTCTGAGCTCGGGTTGTTGTTTATCAGAGAGCAGCGACTCGCTCTCGGCGCCATGGAGACCGGCTAGGTGTGGTGGGATTTGATTGGGGGAGGGGAGCGCGCGCGTCACTGTGGCGGGAAACGCTGCAGGAATGGTGACGGAGGCAGGGAGGAGTATGACTTTCAGCTCCACTCCTGCCGTCTACTTTACAAATCTCTTCACCGTGAGGTTCTGTAGTGCTTGTGTCCAATTTGTACGCATTTACTGACAACCCAACCACTCGTTTTTTTCCCAGGTCTTCACGCTGTTTAGGGGAAAAGAGGGCTGCCCTGTCCGTGGCTGGAAAGTCCAAAGGAAGTCCCGAGTGAAGGAAAGAGCCTCGCATGGTCGAGCCAAACACGCCAACTTCTCAGGACTATTGCTTTGTTGTCCATCGGTCCTGGCTTGAGAAACTGCGGAAGAATGCATCAGAAAAAGAAGAAATGTAGCAGAATCTATAAGGTTGTTTTAGACAATGAAGACACTGGTCTGTGTGATGCACAACTACACCTGTAGCTCAAGATGGTCTCCACTATAGGACTGTAGGTTACACTGTGTTTGGTCTGTGGGCTCCCACACTGTAGGTGTTGAAAATGGTGATTTTTACTGTCCTCTTGGTTAACAGCCCTACAATCACATGAGCCCAAGGGATTCTTTCTTTCCCCATTGAGCCCGAATCTCAAGATTTCTCATATTCCAATCATTTACTGGCAAATGACCCTGGAAAGTGCATCAAAGAGCTGTTGGTGCTTGAAGAAATGCTACCAGAAGTTTGTCCTGCTCTTCGTGCATGGCCCTGTTCCCTGTTCAGATTATTTTGACTTTTAATAATCAAGTGAATGTCCTAAAAGTGGTTTACAAAGTTGTTGTAGAGGGTCTTCATTAGTTAACAATTGAATTTGTGAAAGCAAGGGAGAGCAGGCCTAAATTGGGGATTTCACAACTAAGGTGAAAAGTACAACAGCTTGGTGAAAAGTAGAACCAGGCTGGACTAATCAACATGACGGGAAAACAAGTAAAGCTTTAAATAATAACATGAGACGGGTTTCAGACTAACTGTTGTTTTTGTAAATATGTAAAAAAATATATTGTAAATAACCTTTTTATTTTATTTATTTATGTTTCAGTTTAGATGTCTCTTGTTTGATTTGTTCATGTTTGCAATCAGAATTGTAGCATAGCTTTTCAAGGTAGCATTTACCCTGAACTGGGGCACATCATGCTTCTGAGCCATTTTGTCACTGTTGTTTCACAAAATAAATTTTGCAAGATGACAAAAAGTAAAGTCTACTGCAGTTAATTTCCCATCAAGTACCTTAAAGTGGAATCCAGGAGTGTGTGTACATATATGTCTAATACATGCGTGTGTTGTAAATATATACGCATATATTGAAAGTGCCTTTATTTTAGTTGTACTATGTAGGTCATACCACATTTTCATACACGATGACCCATTGCTATATATGCAAAATAATCTCCAGTTGCATAAATGTGGCGCCTGAATGTGTGTCCTTTACATTTTACTGTTAAGCACCTGCCTTTCACTGTGCTGCCAGTGCAACAGGAACACATTCAGCCTGTATAAAAAGGCACATCTATAGTTGTGTAACAAGGGATTTGTCATAAGAGTTTATTATCGGGTGATCTACATTAAACATGTGCAAAGCATTCATTTTTGTGTCCCAAAAGATTGCTTAAGTTTTTATATATAAAAGAAAATTAAGGTAGTGTTCACAGCATT
The DNA here is from genome assembly GCA_037577145.1 of Brachypetersius gabonensis. Taxonomy (NCBI): domain Eukaryota; kingdom Metazoa; phylum Chordata; class Actinopteri; order Characiformes; family Alestidae; genus Brachypetersius; species Brachypetersius gabonensis. The sequence continues at coordinate 23,196 of JBBJLR010142466.1, read as the reverse complement.
GCATGAGTAATTTCTCTGTTTATATAAACTCAAAAGCAGAATGCCACATTCACAGCCCCTTAATTGCATCCAGAACCTGTGAAACAAGTGTTGGAATGTATATGGGGTACAATTCTATCAACATGCAATGTTCCACCAACAAACTGTTTCACATTTAGTTTGAGAAAGATCTCAACTCCAAGCACCATGTTCTCTATATTTCAAGAGAGGTGATGTTATCTAACCCCTTGCCACTTGATCCCGATGAGCTCATATTAATGCTTTGTGTAGGACTTCCTCATGGTATGCTTACTTAAAAAAGGAAGAGCACAGTAGTATGTCATCTATACAATTTTGTCATAAAGATGGCTCATCCGGTTAATGCTTCAGAAACAAGTTTCAGAAGGAATAATGACAATAAATTAATGGAGCAGGTGAGAGAGCCGCACCCTTAGTTGAATGTAAGACAGAGTTCAGATACATTTTTACATGCAGCATAAAGTAACATAGAGCATCAAAGAAATTATATAATAAAGAGTAAATAATATCTGATAATCAGGTTTTTAGAAAAGACAAAGACCTTGAAAGAAATAAATGACACAAAGTTCCTTAAAGGGTTACATGACCCCATTTATTGAGTTGTAATGGTTTAAAGATTTCTGGCACAGTGAGTTAGAAAGCACTGAAATCTAGACTTACAAACATGGGATTATTTGAAGACACCATTCTCTGAAATGTATTTATTTAATTCAATACAGTTAGATTTCCACTTATTTCATAATGGCTAAGGTTGTACCTCAGGGATCAATTTTAGGGCTTCTTCCCTTTATTTTGCATATTGTTTTAGTGGTCTTTCTCAATAGGGTGATACTGTTATCTACTGTTCAGCACCTACTCAAAACCAAGATGCAAGATGCTTTTAATATCATAAAACACATATTTCATAGTTTCATAGTTCATAGTTTAGTTATTTATGGATTCCTTTGGCCTGTCACCACTTTGTAGGTAAATAGGGTTGAAAATGTTTCAGTGTTTCAAATATCTTGGACTAATATAATTCTTTGATATATAAATTCATGCGTTGCATTTTGTTAAAAACATGTCATAAAATTGTAGCTTTTCGTGTAACTTTGACCAAAAACGTAATTTATGCGTTTGGTTTATTACTTGGTTTATTGTCGTTTCCATGTCATTTTATACATTAAAAAGAAGCTGGAAATTATTGTCTATCACCCTAACATCCCTTATGAACTTGTCTGGTCAACAGAAGTATTTTTGGTAAATGCCCCCGGAGTTCAAAATATGATCTAAACGACGATGCCAGGCAAGTGACAAAACGGTGCTGCATAACAAACATCTGTGTGATAATTATTCATGATATTTTATTTGACTGGCTCCTGTCACTCAAAGAACAAGTTATGTTACGGATGTTCTACCCTTGGAACACTCAAACTAACTAAACATTCTTCATCCTATTCGCTCTATTGGGCAGTGGACAGCAGGGGTGTATCAAGCTTTCCAAAAATAAAAACATTTATTGTCGCTTTTCTGCCTATGATCTAAAAATGAATTAGTGAAATGTAAATGAAAAGGTCAGGTTTGTACCTGCTTCCTGCTCTGATTTCCTCCCACAAGTTTGTAGCTACAGTGTGTAGTGTGTATGTTACTAAAGATGCGTCTTGGCCTTTCTGTTAAACACATACCTGGATCACCTTCTTTTGCCATACAGAAAGAGAAAATTTGGACTCTTTAACTATCTTAAGAAAGAATGAAAGAGTCAAAATGAAGGTTTTATGGAGCAATGGCATAAAAACATTTCATCAAATGTTTCTTTAACGTTTTGTTAATGAAATGTTTTTGGAGTTCAACGAATCTCCACATAACATAAAGATTCCTTAGAGATGCTATTTACACTTTTTCGTAGAACCATATGCTCCAGCCAAGGAACCATTATTTTTAAGAGTATAGGATTGCCACTAAGGACGCGATCTCTGGTTTTCTTTTTTCCCACCCTCAATGAAGTGCACTTCTACCTTCAGCAGGGTCACATGATGCTGATTTCCAAAGGCATCGGTAAGATGAGAGCAGTGGGGACTTGGGACTGTCTCCCCTCTAGCTCTGCCACACAAAGCCCTGACCACAGCCACACAGAGCAGGCTTTTCGCAGTTCTGCAATAAAGCAGGTAAAGCAGGCATGCTCCTGTCCATGGGGAGCTCTGTTGTCTTTGCGTTTCCTGTGCACAGCGGACAAAGCAAACAGGATGAAACCAGGCCAGCAAAACAGTGTAACTTACACCTGTCCATGACATCATCACAATGGGATTATGAAACTGATGCTGCTTCCCCTTCTTTAGGAGAGCACGAACAAAAGAGTAGAGAAGATTCCCCCGGCCAGCTTTACCTGCTTCGATGAGTGTGACATCATGAAGTTTTGGCTGCACAAAAATGGAAATATATTTTATACATGCTGTTTGACTTAAGATCAAATGCATTGCTTTAAATGCATTACTAGAAATTCAAGGACCCCAAAAGAAAGCTCTATCAGCCTTTTGTTCTGTGTGTAAGATGTTAGCCTCCGAGTGTTAGCGACAATACACCCTACAGACTCTGAAATACTGATAAAACCCAGCAGAATAGAGTAAATTGGCCTTAATCTTGACTTCCAGATTTGTAGTTTCTGCCTCACTGTGCTGTCTGATTCCTGAGCTCACTTGCGCCCTCTATCATACTAACGCTCCTTTTATACCCGTATTCATTCATTTATTCATTTTTTGTAACCGCTTAATCATTACTAGGCTCTCGGGTACCCAGCGCCTTTCCAGGGGGCCTCACCCTGGGCGGGACGCCAGCCCACTGCTAGTGGTTTAAAAATTAAATTACACTGAATTCCAGTAGAATGTATGCAAATAAAGAATCATAATAAACAATAAACAACTGCAGTGGTCAGTAATTAGGCACGTTCAGGTTGTTGCGTGAAGTGCCAAACACAAAGGACTACGCAACCAGAAAAGAGAATTTAAGGACAAGACCTCTTGTGTGTGTGCTGTTGGCCACACACACACACACACACACACACACACACACACACCCTCACACTTGAGGACAGCTCTAAACTTTAGTGATAGCAGGGCAAACAGCAGCTGGGAGAACACACAGGGAGCAGAGTTGCTGTGAGAGGTGTGCTGGAATCTGCTCACTGTTTCTTTGTGAGCCCCGA
>JBBJLR010142466.1:0-15000 GCA_037577145.1 Brachypetersius gabonensis | reverse complement strand
GAGCCATGTCTCTGACAAATTAGGAGAAATGAATTATTGTTGAGAAACTATTATTGAATTATTGTTTTTCCTCAGTAGCAGTTTATCATGTTGAGGTCATATACTGCGATGGAGTCACATGAAAATTAATATAGTCTATAAAATTCTATCATAACTCATTACATTGTGCAAAACATAGTGTAATTGGAGAAAAAGGTTGGGTCGTTCATCAGAAGAATTGTTTGAGAGCTTAAGGTGCTTTTATTTGGATTAATTATCTATCTATCTATCTATCTATCTATCTATCTATCTATCCATCCATCCATCTATCCATCCATCCATCTATGAACAATCTGACCACATGACGACACAGAAATTGGAGTAATTTTGTAAAAAAAACCAACATTCAGTTCCATTTAAAACGATTTGGCTCTGAACATCTTAGGTCACTGAAAGCATGTAGACAGGTGACTTGATATAATGATCTGTAAAATTTAGCAACGAGAACAGTTTAAAAGTGTTTGAGATATGTGTGAAACTTTGAGCTCCTGTGAAGAAAACTTTCTAAAGCTGTTATCAGTCTAAAGTCCACTAAATACCGCTGGTGTCATTGCTCCCCCTCCCACCCCCCACCACAACACACACCAAGCACTAAAGTAATATCTGCCTTTGTTGGAACAATGGAGTGGCTTTCCTTCATTAAAACCCTCCTCAGCAGGGAATCACTCCCCCTCCCCCACAAACACACACACACACACACACACCCTTGTCCATCTCCTCTGTGTGTCTCATTTTCCCTCTAGTTTGTCTTTCAGTTACTGCTCCTCCTCTGAAGACATGAAAAGCCTTGTAACATTTACTCATTTTTACTTCAGTACATTAATGTAAACCACCTTTTCTCGCCTTCACATTTAGCTCCTAACTCCTTTTTTGGGTTTAATGTCGTACTGTTCTGCTCTGTAATGCTTTGGTGTTGCTCACACGTCTCAATATCTAGTTTTAACTCTAATCAGAGACCCATTGTTTCTGACTGATACTCAGTTATACAAGTGATAACGCGTTTATATGAGGATGCGATAAGGCTCTTCCGTCCACCCCGAGCTCAGAGATCTGTGCTGAGTTCAAGGCACGGCAGACCACATGAGAGAGCATTAATCTTCTTAATCACTGTGTAATCTTTCTAATGACTAACAACTGCGGGCCTGAAAAGAGTGATCTGGTTAACATACCACACCTGGGTGGGAGTCATGGTGCTGACTAAGGTGGCCATCAGAGGACGTGTGATTAATGTGGCTATCTAATATCCTAAAACCTCACTTATTCTTTTTGGAGGGAAATGAATAAAGAGAATAAAAAAGATTTCTTTAAAAATGACATATAGTGAACAGAAATAAATATAACTCTTGGTGTTAACAAAATCAATGTAAGTACTGGCCTTGCTATTTTTGTCTAAGCTGTAAACAACAACCAAAACAACAAATTGTAGTTGGACTAGTACACAGATGTTTCTGTCTGTGGTTTGAGGGCATTTTCTAACCTGAACACCCAGTCTAGACTATTTCTGAACTTGCTCATTTTCCACAAATGGAAATCCAGCAAACTTGCCTCCTGATTGGTGTTGTTCCGTAAGCACTGTTTCCCAATAAAACCTACCTCATACTTCATCGTTTTACTGCGGGGGTAAGATGTCCCCCGACTAGGGAAACAGCGGAAGGGTTGTTTTTCCTCATTCCAAAGCAGGCACACCTGCCTCTGCTCATTAAAACACAGGAGACTCAGACTATTAAACCCTGTGTGTTTTATTCAGGTCACTTGTCTGAACCCGTTTTTGTGTCTGTAAATCTGACCAGACAACTTCTGCTGGTTTTTATGACATTTGATGACAAATGATTCAGTGCTTTATCTCAGTTGTCTGTTTAATTTCATATTCTAACAGTTTAAAATCTGCGTGTACACCATTACAAATAACAGTAAAAAGATAATATAGATAGACAGATAGATAGATAGATAGATAGATAGATAGATAGATAGATAGATAGATAGATAGATAGATAGAAAAACAAACAAAAAAAACGAAGAAAGAAAAAAAGAAAGAAAGAACATAATATGAAACAGTTTAAATGTCCTGAAGGTTCAACGGGACATTTCAATCAAGGTTTCCAAGGTTTCAACCCTGAAAGATCCTTAAGGTTCACAAAAAATCTTAAAAGAGTTTAAAGGTAAACTGCATTCATTCCCGGAAGAATGGGGACATATTTGTACAATTTCAGAACTTAGCTGTTTTAAATCAAATTTAACAAAAATAAAACGAAAAAAGAGTCAAACACCGGGTGTTTGAAGTTAATGCAATTTAAAATATACATAAATACAAGTAGAATCTGGAACAATTATGTTCTCTGGTTGAAGTTACTGATTTTCTTATTGATTTTTGTCATTTAAAAATGCATTTCATGATGGATCAATATAAAAGATACAGTCTTGTCATATAACCTTCCATTGGCATGGAGTCAGCAGTTCAGAGAGATGAGATGAGATTTTGCGGTGAAAGTGAGAAAATCAGTGATCACTGAAAGATCCAGCGCTGAGTGTGACTGACTGAGGTGATAAGTGGTTCCCGTAAGCGAGGGGTCTTTAGATGACTGGCAAATTTGGCCTTTGTAAATTAGAATGGTGTGTCAGTGTGAGGCGGGCCTCTGCTGGCCTCTGCTCTAAGGTGTGAGATACAGTAGTGTGTGACTGCTGGTGTGAAGAGGTGTGATGTGATGGACCTATCACTTGGGAGGCGCTACAGCCTGGATGGTGCCTAAACTCACAACTCTGGCACTCTCACAATCTTTCTACATCCTGTGTGGTTGGCCAGCAGACAACAAACACAATAAACTGAGAATATCCTGTGAGGAGACAAGGTAGGACATTATCTCTCTCTCTCAGATTGCTGATCAGGCTAATGCTAAAGGTTAATCTTTGGGCACGGGCACCTTTTTCCCATTAAAGAGGGAGAGCAAAGTGGTTGGAAGTTTTCCTGTGTGGGTGGAGACTGAGGAGGAGCACCAGATCCTGAGCAGCTGTAAATTGATGGCTAATGTGAACAGAATGTGTGCTAATGTGGGCTGTGAGGATGTGCTACTGGTGTCCACTCTGAAGTGTGATCTACAGCAATGTGTGATGGGCTACACACTGAAGTGTGGGGGTAATGGGCTGTGCGGTGAGGTGTCAGCTAATGCTGGCGTGAGGTTATGGTGGGGTGTGATGAGCTCTTCTCCGGTAGACCCTCGAGCTCCACTTGTGTTGAAGCCCACACCTCCTATACTCCTACAGGCCTGCGTTTCGCCTGGACATTCTCAGAGACCACACACAGCTGTCCTCTCACTCTCCATTGTTACTCACTTTCTCCTCTCTCTCGTTAGCTCAATAGAATTGATTTCCCGATATCTGCCTTTGTCTCTCTTTTGGTGATAACTGGAATAGGCTGGAGCTGCTGTTGAACCTTCAGACCATCTGCCCTTCTGATGTGATGCATGTCCGCCAAGCTCGCCCGCACACACAGAAATAATGAGAAGTGGGAGTGGAAAATAAATCACAAGCAGAAAGGGGTGAAAATATCTGACTAAGGAACATTTCAGTGCATCATAAAATTTCTCCATGAATCATTTCCATTATAAATCGTACCGAAGACAGTAATGGAACTGAAAAAACAACGAAGTACAATTTTACAATCTCTACTCCTCCAAAAGGTTTAAAAGGCATTTCTTAATGGATAACGATGTGAAATCTGGGCTGTAGCATTATAGATTAAAAAAAATGGAAAGGCCATTTTGGCCACTTTTTTGTTTGAACTAGTTATTCATTAGTGTTAAGGTTTTTATGACCTAATTAATTACCCAGTTATAACCGCTAATAAAGAATTAAACAATTTAAACCATGATACCATTCTAAAGTAAAGTGGTACCAAACAGTTTACACAGTCACTTGTTTGGTACCACTTTACAATTGTTAGTGTGTTTTTGAAATATTCAATAACAACACATTTTAATGTTATGATAATCAATTATAACCATAAAATCCAAACACAGTAGTGAACTCCTGACACATAGTCTTTATGAGTATCAAGTTTAATGAAAAGTGCCCTATTCCAGTCAGTAGGAATACTGTGGACAACACAGGATAATGATCTTTTAATCCTAAAATGACACTGAGGGCTGGTGTAGCATTTTAATACATTTGTCACACATGGTCACGTTTATCTGTCAGTATTTTCAAATGTATCACCTTTTCATCACATATAGAGTTACTACAGTTGATTTAGCCAATTGTAACTAAATATTTGTAAGTGCACATTTTACAATGAGTAATATTCACTATAAAGCACATCACCCTGTCTGTATCAGAAAAAAACTAAAGCAAAATAAAAAGAAGCTTTGGCTCAAAATAAAAAGCTTTGGCTCAACCTGTTGGTAGGAAATAATAAAAAGAATGTACAGCAAAACAAGAAAAGTGTTGACACTATTAGATCTAAAAGAGATACATTCTGATTCATGTTTTATGGCCTACAGGTCGTTTCAGTATGCTACTTAAGTAAACTGACATACATGGACTTTAGCAGAATTAGTCCAGTCCTCTGAAAGCTTGCATGAGGATAAATCCTACATCCGTTCACTACGAAACCAAATGCCTTAATTTTACCCCTTAAAATTACCTTCATTTTTACCTCAATTTCCCATACTGGAAATTAAGAAAAAACAAGGGGGAAAGTGCACAGATTAAGGCTGATTATGGAGTAAAACTGCTGAATTTTCTCTTAAATAATAGAACCTCTTGAATAAATGCCTTAAATTTGAGATTAAGAGGGTTTCACATGCATGCCTTAAATCTAATTTGAAGGTAAAATGAAGGGGTCGGTTTTACAAATCACACGGCACTTTATTCAAATGAAGGGGTCTGGTGTATTTTCAGGGGTAAATTCAGGGTTAAGCACATTAAGTACATTGTGTTTCGTAGTGGTTTGTAGGGTTAAATCTGCTTTATCCTGCGGCTGTGGTGCTGTACTCCTAGGCACAGAGTAATTTAGCATGTTTAGTTTAATAACTGCCGTCTCTTTTGAACAGTGCTGTGGAGAGCAGTAAAGGTATGGGCTGATCCAAGTGAAGCAGGGTTCTGACAGACTGGCAGCAGCCTTTACTCAACAACTCTGTGGGTGGGCAGCAGAGGACTCACTCCTAAAGTGCTGGCACATTCATTCTGGTAGGGAAGAAGGAAAGATACACACAGAGAAAACTTAGACAGTAAATACACTACAGCGCAAAAGCCATGTAAGAGAATTACTATTGTCGTCTATAAAAGCACAATATAACTTCAGAATACATTCCACAAAATATTATTACAACAAATTGCTGTACCATAGCAACTTCACTTTTTTCAATAATAATGGACAGGAGTTATTTGGATGAATACAATGATTAAAATGGATGCAGTTGAATTACAACCGTCAGTTTGATGCAGATGTTATTTCATGTAATCCTAACAGCTAATAATGATACAGTAGGTACCAGATTTACAAAGTAGTCTATATAAATCAGCATGAAAACTGTGTGTTAAACAGTGAATAGAGTGCTTGGTAGTGATTTATTCTTATAAATTAGAAATGATCCAGTGGCACTGAGGAGCTACAGTGCAGCCTGTCAGTTTTCACTGAAAATGCTGATACAGCATCTTACATTGATGACCTCCTTCAACCACATGATCCACTTAGAACCCCGAGATCAGCAGACCAGCATCTTCTACTAGTTCCTAAATCTAAACTGAAGCAAAGGTGTGATCAGTCACTGGCCCCAAGCTCAGAAAGGAACTACTGTTCTGTATAAGGCAGGCCCCCAAGTTGTCTTTTAAATCTTATGTTTGTTAAGTTTGAACGTCTGTTTTATAATAACTATACATTTTATTTCTCTGCTTTTCATACATTTTATCTATATATATTACATTTCTCAAGAGCTCTGAGCTTGTTTAGATATGTCACATATGTCACTATAGAATTTGTCAAGTGGGATTAATGAGGAGGAACGAAATTTGTAAGATTTGTAGCATTTCTAGGAAAACGTTTCTTGTTGCCTGTATCTAAGCAAAAAAAGCGATATCTGGCTATGGGGTTATTACTTTAGCTACATGGCGCCACCTGCTGGTAGGAAATAATAAAAGTTTCTCCTTGAACTGTTTAAATTCCACAATGAGCACAGTTAACTTAAATAAATATGAATTAGCCAAACCCAGCGCCAGAAAATCACTAATAAAATCAGGGCTTCCTCGAGAAAATGTTTGTGAATAGAATAAATATACAATATTCTAAAATAGTTAAGCAGGTGTGTCTATATGGTACATGCTTTTCATTTGGACACTTCTACTAGGGGAATTATTTTTTTAATTTCTGCATAATGTTAAATGGTAACTTAAATAATACTAATAATAATAATAATAATAATAATAATAATAATAATAATAATAATAATATCCATTGCCAGAGACAATAATTTTGCTAGGTTTTAGACCAAAAACGTTCATAGTGGATAGGTTCATAAGGGGCAATAAATCCCCTAAAATAACTTTTTTAAACATTTTTGTATGCTCAGTGAATCTGTGTAGGTTGGTGGTTTGGGGAAGTAAATAAAATGGCTGTTGATTTGTAGACACCCTGTTTCCTATTACTGCCATCCAAAAAAATCTGGATCAGTTTCTTTACCGTTCTGTCTTTGTTTACCCTTAAGCTGGTACGTCAGATTGTGTGTGTGCGAAAGCGCGCCCGTATTCATACGTGTGTGTGCAGGCGTGAGTGCGTGTGTGCGTGTGTGTACCATGTGGTTGATCACGCTTAAGTGGTATGGGATGCCCCCGAGCTCTCTGCAGGTCTGGATGTGTTTCCTTTCTGGGTCTCCTGGAGCCAGAACAGACATCCCAGTCTCTGCCTACAGGAACACAGGGAAGAGAACACGAGAACTCCACAACCTCGCCTCTAAAATTGAGTGCTACGTCTGCCAGCCTCAGGTTAGAGAGATACTCACTGGTGTCAGGTTTCTGTGAATGGACAGTAGATCAGACATTCTGTCATTGAATCCAGAAGCAAAGTTCTCAGGGTTTATTGCCACAAAACACTGACCCTGGAGAGGAGAGAGAATACTGTAGGGGTGGGTCTCAGAACTGGTGTCTCTCTCCGTGGTCCGTGACCTGGAACTTGTTCATCGTTCATTAAGTTTTCTAAAGAGATACCAATTCTTTATCACTAAGCGATGAGCTAAAATTACACGTAGAATAGGCTACACGGCGACTTTAGAATTTGACGTGTCGTGCATTCCCCTCAGCCCTTTTAAGACTGTTGATGCTACTCCGAATGAAACTCTTTTAAATTGTGACTTTTTGACCAAACAATTGTTCTGTCTGAACTAAACGAGTTTAAAGGATTTAACTGACAAAATAAGTCTTGTCGAATGCAATACCACCGGCAGCCAACAGTGGCTGCTGTTGTTGATGTTCCTCCACAGTCAGTGGCATGTTTAGGCTGGGGACGATGGTTATACGTGCGCACCACTTCCAGTACTGTTTGGGTTAATAACCCTGTCATTGTTCTTATTTTGGTTATTATACAAAAATCGTTTTAGAAGACTTTTTGATAAACATTTTTTTTCATTAAATAAAGCAGCATTTTCACAATGTTGTGAATATGGGGATGAAACTACAGTTCCTTGAGGTTTGGCAGTTCATGGGGTGAAATGTTAAAGATGATTGCGAGCGTTAAGGTCTACGACAATGAAATAAAACCCTACCCATAGACAAATACGATCGAAACTACCCTCTGCCCTCTTGACAAAAAAGTTATCCCCAGCGCTTTTAAACCTGTCTTCTCCTTGCACTTCTAGGGCCAGCAAGAAAGACCCTGAGTGGCGGTTTTGCTAATGTTGTTAAAAGTTCAAATTAATTTAAAAAATAGCTACTGGTTTATAGATATTTATTGAAAAAACGAAAATGCTGTCAGAGCAGTCAGAAAATATGCTAAATGCAGCAACAAAATGGCTAGGCTGGAATCAGTGTAAGCAAATAGAAATAGCGTATATTAATGTGGACACAGCCGAGGTGAGGACACTCCCACACCCCATGTTTTTAAAGTTAATAGGAGGGCACTGTGAACAGATGATTTAGGTAAATCATTGCCGATGTGTTAAACGTGAAGCTTTAAAAATAATAGTGATGAAGTCCGTGGATAACAGGACATAAGTGTAAACCATCTGCAGATTATTTAAATGCAGGGATAAAGAACACTTAGCAAACACATTTGGTGCTGACAGTTAGAGGTGTGGGATATACCGAGTGTGTGTCTGGGTGCCTGCCAGGCTCTAGAGGGCAGTGTTAGCTCAGAGTACTCACAGGAACGCTGCGTCCAAACATGTGAGCGTCCTTAGCAGCAAATAAGCATGACATCTGGTCCTCTCTGACTTCCTAATTCTGTAAAAGTGTGTAGATTTGTGTTCAAGTGTGTAAATACCAAGTCAGCTTTGCGATCTGTCATTCTCCAGGTGCGAATGTTTTTGCTGTACTGAGAGCCAGAGAGAATCCCACAGAACACATCCACCATCATTCCCAGGCCATAGCCCTTATGACCTCCTAAAGCATACACACACACACACACACACACACACACACACACACACACACCGGGATATTAATATGTAATTACAATATTTTTATACATTTCATAGAGTATATTACTGTATCTCAGTGATAATAGTGCAGTATTATGTAGCTCTGTTTCTTATTAATAATCTTTTAAACTGCTACAGATTTTATTTCTATCATTATGGGGACATATATTCCTGCCCAAAAGATGAATACACACACAGGAACAAATACATACAATTCGAATGATTGTTCATAAATCTGATCAGAACGAACAGAACAAAAGTGACACACAAGCTTTGGCCACTCATTCAGCCAGTGGACGAAATGTGAGGGAAGCAGTATCAACAGAAAAGCTCACCCAAACTCTGCCTTTGATTTAATATAGAATGGTCACACCTTGATCTAACAAGGTCTTTTTGCCAGTTGCAATTGTGCCAAGTATTATGACGTCTTACAGCACATCCTTAAAAGTTGAATTTACAGCATTAGTGGCTGTAATCACAGGGTTCTCGAAGTTAATAGGCTGCTGTGGAAGGGTGATGTCTAATTGGGATTCATGAGACCTCACAGAGTAGGAAGTGTTCGAGACAGACAGAAACAGACCTGTGTTCTCACTGCCTCCCAGAGGCACCAGCCCTCCTCCACTCAGCACAGCCTTGGGATCCATGCTGAAACGGCCCTCTGCATCGTACCCCCAACCCTCTGGGATGGAGAGGCCACTACGCTGGTGAAGCTCCACCTGCAAACATGAACTCAGGAAGAAGAGAGAGGTAGTAGAAGAGAGAGATTGGAGAAATGGACACAGTGTAGGAAGAAAAAGACTGCACATAATCCTGCGAACCCACATTTATTATTTCCACTGGATCTTTACAGACAATTTTTGTCTTTTGGTTTTGTTTATGATTAGAAGATAACAGATATTGCTTAAACGTGTCTAAACTAATCAGATCCACATCAAAATGTGCCACTTTATTAATCTGAACTGCTAACAGTGGGTTTGATTAATAATGTGTGTTTGTGTGTGTGTGTGCTCATACCTTCCCGAGGGCGGCAGCAGAAGTTGCCATATCCAAAACAAAGCTGTCTCCATTATTAGCAGGAGCTGCAACGCTAATGGGGTTTGTCCCCACTGTGCACTAAACAGAAAATGCAGAAACTGTAAATACTAGCAGTGGCAGTGATAATTGCAATTATGAAATCATTCTTTCTAGGCAAAGAAATGCTGTAAACTCCTGCTCTGACAGACTATTGAGAGCTTTTTTGTTGGAAGTGTCATTGAAAGGGATATTTTGATAAAAGTGAAACACTATGAATAACCTATAGACGTAGTGAACTACTACACAATGAACCAGGACAATGAACCTCGACCAGGACAATGAACCCTCACCTCTTTAGCTCGTGTTGGAACCACTAGAGGAGACGTGTTAGTAAAGGACATTCCCTGCACACACAAAATAGACTTTTTGCCATCTTTCACCAAAGCACAGTGGTTTACTGACTAGTAGATCACTGTGCTACTCACAATCATGTTTTCTTTCAGAGCTTGCATTGAATAGTATGCAGCAATGCCATAGTGATTGGAGCCTGAACAGAGATAAAGAGAGACACCAATCAACCATAATATTAACAAACAGTAGCACATGCATCATCCGCATCAGGGGATCAATCCTGCTCCTGGAGATCCACTGGAAAGTAGAGATTCAACACTCCTGGCCTTCAATATCTAGATCAGCTGTGTTGGATTAAGACTGGAAGATCAGACTTTGGACACCGTTGAAACTGTAGTTCCACTAGTCCTACACTTAAATGCACAGGTTATCACTATTACTGCTGCCATTTGTGAAGTGTATATATAACGCTGTGAAGGTCTGTTTAGGCATTAGAAATATGGAGGCGTGTTGGACTTGCCATGGGCTACCACCCAGCCGATGCCCACATCTTTTGCTTTCTTTAGAGCTAAATTCATGCAGTATTTTCCCACCACTGGACCCAAGAGGTTCCTTCCATTGACGAGGGCTGTGGCCAACGACTCTTTCTCCATCATCGGCTCCCCCTCCCATGCACAGATTCCTGCACTGACCTCCTTGACGTACAAATCTAAGGTGTACAAAACAACAGAATTTCTTTAATGGCCTATGCATTCTCTTACATTCCCACTGTATGTTATTTCTGTATGTGGTTTCTTATACTGCATGACACACTGCCTAAGAAGAAGGTTACTCTGTAATGCAGGCATCTTCAACCATTTTTACTGTGCCCCTCATCACTTAATGTACTCCAGTGTTAGGTATACATACCCAGGCGGTTGAGTCCATGACTGTAATGGCCTCGTAAGTCTCCCTCCACCAGCACATCAGCCAGGCTATGGGCGTGACTGGGATTGGTGCCCACCGCAAGCATGCAGCGTTCAACAAACGCATGAACCTCCGCCTGCATCACCAGACATCTGCACAGGTAACACAGCACAGACTGATCAATCAATCCATCAATCAATCAATTAAACAATCAACCGGTCAAACTATCAACCAACCAATCTATCTGTTTATCTAGTGTTTTTTCTCTCTGTCTCTTTCACTTGCTGTTCTTTTGCTGCTTTTTGTTTATTTTTTCTTTTTTTGGCTGTACAACAGGGTCAAGTCACTTTAACCTCTGACACACAATCAGAGTAAACTAGTCGACCAATAGCTCACATCAGAGCGTGTTTTTTTAAGTAGAGATTTGTTTTAGACGGCGGATGAGGCATGTGAAGCTTGTTTACGAAAGTAGAGATTCATTCAGCTGTCAGGTTGAAAATGATAATTTCCTCTTGCATGTTCAAAACCTGGAGGAGAAATCAAATATAAAGATAAAATTGAGCTAGAACTGAGTTAGAAGTGTGTGAACAAGTGATGATCAACAGTAACGCCGCTGTGACATTCATCATGCTCTTCACTGCCATGGAGAGAAGTTTGGGATTAGGGTTGGAGTTCTGCAGGGTGGTATATCTCAATGACCCCTGCCCCACTTTTGTCCTAGCAGTACTTTTGGTTCCAAAAGGAACCATTCAATGGATGATGTGAACTCCTGTGAACCTCCACAAAGGTTTCTTCACATCTTTAAAAAATATATTTTTAAAATGTTCTTTAGGGAACCACATGGATCTCCTTTTTGCGTTAAAATTTTGTAAGCATCAGAGACCCCTTGGTGGCCCCTGTGTTTACTATGTTGTGGACAACAAGACAACAAATGTCTAAACTGCATCTCATAACCCCATACTTCATAGCAGATGGGACAGTCTGGTTACATGGAAAAAATACTTTTTTAAGTTCTGCTCTTAGTTATCAGAAATTTCTTATTATTTCCGTTTATTTATTATACTCTTATAATTTCCCTTAATTTATTAGACAGAAAAAGATAACGTCAGGATGTAAATGTGTTAGCAGGATTTATTGGATTCACCCATTCATTGGATTAAAAAACAGTATAACCTGAAAATATCCTGAACATCACATTCTTATTTCAAGATTCTTAGACTTTCAGGCACAATCGTTTGCTTAAAATGATATTTAGATGATGCAATTTGTGTTTGCTGAGTGACTTTCTTACATATTTACATGTGTTTCTAACTGACAAAGCAAAAACTCGGGACCTTCAGACTGCTTCTAACAGTCCAAAACACAATAAAGTTTTTCAGAGTTCTGACACACAACTCTCTACATGCTTTTACAAGTCATTTTGGGAACTGGGTGGGATTTGAAAATCACACAGAGCGCTTCATCTCACGAACTTCACCATTTATCATGTACCGGTAAAAAATCTCCCAGCAGAGAAGATTATACCTTAAACTCAAACTGCGCAGAAATCCACTTTATGTAGACATCTGCTGCAGCTGCTAATTTGAGCCTGTGAGCACGAGCATGGAGTGTGTGTGATCCACCCAAGTGCCCCAAAACACCACCAGTGCGGTCACACAAAATACAGACCCATCCCCAGCTAAAAAACCTGTTATGTTAAGATGACTAAAATGGGTGTGAATTAAACCTATTTTAAGTTTCAGCTGAACATCATGTTGCCCAGCTCCACAACAACAAAAAAGAAACGTTGCCAGCATTCTGTAAAGTGTGACGTTTCTGTTAAATCAAACCTGTGTGACACAGTGTGGGACAGTTCTTCTCTGCATCCACAGTTCACAATTCACAGTGGTTATTTATAGAAGCGGCTAGTAGCCACATTCACGCAGCTCTGCGCACTTAAGTAAACATTTCGAAGTATTCATGCTTTCCTGAGCCTTTTGATTTGAATTCTATTCCGCTATATTTGTGATGAAAACAATCCACATTTTCCCCAGCTACACTGAAAAGAAAATTTAGTAACTGTATTGTGAGGAATATCTTCCAAAAGTGCATCAGAAACTAAATGATAGTACCTAACAAACATAAGTTTATATGCAAACCTTTGGTAACAACATTCTTCATTTTCAACAGAGGTTATGGTGCTGTGAAAAGAGTCATTTTGGACTATTTATATTTTTCTGTAGGCAGTTGCAATTTTAAAATGTCAAAAAATAAAAAAAAGGCTTTGTTTTTTGTAAATTTGTACACACACTGATCAACTATATCATTAAAACCTTCTGCCTAATATTGTGAAGAGGCCCCTCTTCTCCAAACAGTAGCTCTGATCCATTGAATCATAGACTGTACAGCACCTCTGAAGACATTCTGTGATACCTGGGAAGAAGACTTTATCAGCTAATCCTTGTAGTTCTGTAAGTTGCGAGGTGAGGATTCTTTATTTTGTCCAGTATTTCCCACAGAAGCTCGACCAGATTGAACTCTTAGGAATTTAGAGGCCAAGTCACTGCCATTCCTGAGTGATGCTGGGCTCATTATCCAGCAGAAAGGCACAATTTTAGTGAATTCTGTTTGATCTTTTAAATGTGGACAGGGGTCAGTATGGGCGCTCTGTACGGTCTGTGGCTAGAAAGGCCCACACACAGCAAACTGATGCTCTGTGTTCTGAGCTTTTTTTTTTTTTTTTTTTTTTAGCAATTTGTGCAGTAGCTGTTCTGTGATATTGGACCACACAGGATACCTTGCACTCCCGTTGTGTGTCAATGGCATACCTGTCACCATGATCCTTTGACCACTTTTGCTATGTGCGAACTAAACTATATATATATACTGTAATTTATTATATATATTTATATATTACAACTCGTAGGCCTGATTTGGTCACTTAATATTAAATTAAAAGTGTTTGAGTTGTTCGGCGAGCTGAAGATTTTGTCAATGAAAGGATAAGAAGGCTCATTAACAAAAATAAATTAACAGTGTAACTTTTAATAACTACTGGCCAACTGGCATCATTTTGATATATTTAACTGAACATTTTACAAGGATATTACATTTTGGTTTTTGTTTACTCTTGAAACATACCTGCTTACACTCATTATGGCTCTTTGTTAGACTTGTTGCAAGGAGCTGTTCGCCTGGGTCTGCTTGCCTGAAGCTGGTTGTTAGGGTCTGGTCAGGAGGAGCTGGTAGCTAGGATCTAGTTGCTAGAAGCTGGAAGTCACAGTCTGGTTGCTGGGAGCTTGTAGTTAGCATCTGATCACTAGGAGGAGAGTTGGTGTTGGTTCAGTTTAGGTAGAAAGTCTTACTAAGCCCGAACTGACAGCATTTAGGTACTTGTAAAAGCAGCGTCAGGACCTCAGGGCCAATGGTATTTTCGGGAATGGAGGGGTCATGTAGGTCCCGCTGCGTGTTTTGTTAGCTTTTCACTAATGTTTGTAATAGATCTCTGCTACCTTTGGCCACCTGTGAGGCAAAGTGTGTTTTAGAACAAGACCTGCCTGTGAAAATTAGGACAGTACATTCAGGCATTTTTTTTTATCTGATTAAACATTCTGGGTTTTTTTTATTTACTTAATGGTACTTGATTTTCATGTAAATTAAATATAATCCATGTTCTATTATTTATCAAGAAATGTCAATTTGAATGAAAGAAATTCAGTGGATTAGTCTTACTCTTTTCAGTTCACTTCAATGGATTAACTTTAACTTTGTTTCAATTTGTGTTGGTTAGTAAACCACACAAATTATTCACATGTACAGCATATAATTCCTTACATTCTAGCTGTGTGTCTGACAGGTGTGTGTTTTTGTGTCTGTGTTCATATGTGTGTGTGAGCAGCGTCTTGCATGATGTGATACCAACCAGGGTTAAAGGTTGTGTGTGTGATCACTGAAATCTTGTAATGTATTCTGGGTGAACACATTTGATCTTTAAATGAAATGCATATATATGTGTGTGGTGTGTGTATGTGTGTGTGTGTGTGTGTGTGTGTGTGTGTGTGTGTGTGTGTGTGTGTGTGTGTGTGTGTGT
>JBBJLR010142449.1:0-16145 GCA_037577145.1 Brachypetersius gabonensis | reverse complement strand
AGAGGGGCAGAGAAGAGAGAGAGAGAGAGAGAGAGAGAGAGAGAGGGGGCAGAGAAGAGAGAGAGAGAGAGAGAGAGCGAGAGAGAGAGAGAGGGATAGAGAGAGGGGTGGGGAAGAGAGGGAGAGAGAGAGAGAGAGGGGTAGAGAGAGAGAGTTGATCAGACATGAACCTGAACATACCAAACACCAAACACACTGCAGTTCCTACCTTCCAGCAGTGAGTGAGTCAGGAGCCTCCAAAAGCAAACTAACCTGAGCCTCGCATTTATCATGGCGCTGCACTGAAACTCGCCTGTCAGACATGCTGTCATCCAAGAAAAAATACTAAATAAACATAAACAACTGAAATTTGCAGTTTCTCCTTGTTGGGGTAAAAAAAATATTGAAACGTAATGAAACTGTAACCTCGGAATGAAGGCTATGGGGCCCACAAGGAGGGTTTACATCAAAATGCATTTATATGGATTAATTCGTGCCAAGGCGCTGTCATGTCTCCTCCATTTGTGGAGCCAGTGTGGAGTGTGAGGTGAAGTTCACCTGGTGTCCAGTAGGTGGTGCACTGATTCTGCCTGGCTGGGCTGGGAGGCAGTGTGAGCAGAGGAGAGGCTCCTGGATGGAAGTGTAATTGTGTTTATAAAGAAAGGCTTTGTTCTATGGTTATCACTTTTGTCGTAATTTAATTACTTCACTATGTCGTAATAAGTCTGGTTTACATTTTCATTTCTGACTCATATCCTCTTGTTTTGCTGACAACCAATGAAAATCTATAAATTACGTTTGTTTTTGCTCACAAAACCAGGCGTATATATATTTGTCTATATAAAAATGAATGTGTACAAAATGACATCATGCTTCGTGACTGCCAGTAATTAACTTATGAGAGTTAAAAGCGAGGCAATATCCGTCCAAATGACCTGGAATGGACAACTAATTAAGAAAAGCCACATCGACGCAGTCCGTTTGGCTCTAATGTTCTCAGAGTTAAAGGGCAAAACATCTCTTTCTCAACTTTCTCAACTCAGCGAAGCCTCTAAAAGGTGAATTCTTCACACTCCTGTTGCCTTTTGCCCTTCCGGGGCTTCCCAAGACCACAGAAAATTAACGATTTTACTTGGGTTACGAGGCTACAACGCTGTAATGAGCGTGCCTGACTGTGTCAGGTCTTTGTGGCCACAGCCCGTCTTCAATCAGACCACTGGACCATGAAATGGAGCTGCATGTGATGCTATGTAGAATCAAATATTCAGTAATCCAACCCTGTCATCACTCGCCCTAGAGCCATTTCCCAACATCTGGGACCCTCAAGCCTGGAGGCCTGTGGGCGTATCTCAGTGTGCACAAATTATCATTAATAATTGATCGTTGCATGATAAAAAACAATGAATAAATAACTACTGACAAGTACATTAACCATAATTAAACAAGTCTATAGGAGGGGTTTAAATAGTATATTTAAGAGGTGTTACAAATAAGAGGTATACGTGCATATATACATGATTTATGTATGCCATTAAAACCTAATGATCACATGATTATGACCACAAATGAAGCAAATGACACTGATTGGCTCATCACAGATGGAGATAATGACGTTGCCATGGTCCGACCTGTATCAGGCAGTAGGAAATCTGGACTCCTGGTCAGTATGCTGGAAAAGTAAAGTAAAGTAAAGTAAAGTAAAGTAAAGTAAAGTGGTTCCTTATAGTCACATATAGTGATTTTTTTCTCTGCATTTAACTCATTTAACCCATTCACTGAGTGAAGCAGGGGGCTGCCACCATCGAGTGCCTCTGACGATCATTTGAAGCAAGTGAACAGTGTGTGGGGTCGGTACCTTGTTGGGATTCTAACCCACAACCTTCTGATTGCAGGGGCAACTCCCTAACCACTAGGCCGCCAGCTGCCCAAATAGGTAGAGATGTGATCATGTTGATCTTGTTGGAGTATCTCTGAAGGCTTTGCCTCTCCTGGTCTACTGCTGGGAGAACCTACTGGCAGCCGTCTGAGGAGAAACAGTTCCTGAATCTATGAAGGGTGTTGGGCACCCAAGGCTTATCAATATTGCAGAAATGCAGAATATGGGGCAGCATGACATCACACCAGTCAGAGTGTCCATGCTAACCTCTGTCCACCATCACATGAGCATCAGAACTGGACCTTTGAGAAGTTGAAGAAGGTCACCTGGTTCAATGATCCTCTTCTCATGGAGGCCAAACATGTGTGCACTGCTTACCTAGGGATAGAAGGCGCTAGGATGCACTGCTGGAGGACGAGTGCAGGAGGCGTGATGTTCCTGGGTCTCATTTGAATGTCCATTTGTCACATGCCACCAACCCATTGTTGCAGACCTCCACTTCAAGAAACAATATTTCTGGATAGCCCTGCACTGGTTTCTTTTAGCAGGACGATACACCCTGTCTCACGGCACACACTGCTCTGGAGAGGTTTGAGGAACATGAAAAATTGATCCAGGTGTTCACTTGGCTTCCAAATTCCCCAGAACTTGATTCGATCAAGCATCTGTTGGCGTGCTGGAACAACTAGTTCCACCTTGCAAGGTACAGGATCTGCTGCTAGTGCCTTGGTAACCATAATACGGGGCCAAGAGCAATTTGCAGCTGTTGATTAACTGACACCTTTGAACACACCTCAGTATGAACACCTCAGTCAAAAAATGTAAGATATGTAAAATCAGAGACACACTGAGGAGAACATATTGTGATTTAGACAGAATAAAGACATAAAAGTAAATAAGTTAGTAAATAAGTAGCTAAGTGTCTTAACTGTTGCCCAAATTATTTAGCAAAATACAGTAACCCAGCAATAAAATTCTCTGGAGAACATACCAATCCATATTAGCTCAATTCAAAACGTAATGCTGAACGGATTTATTTTGAATGGATCTTTCTATGACATTCCCCGCCGACGGCCACTAGAGGCCGCTATTGTTTCAGTTTTATGTGGAACTCTTGTTTTGAAACGTTCTGTTTATTGTCTTCACGTGTTCTGTCCCATGATTTTGTCAGTGATTGTGTTTGGTCATTGGTTCTTGTCCTAGTTTGTTATGTATTTAAGTTCCAAGAATTCTTGTCCCAGTTGTCGGTAAACCCTCACACGTCCCCTCAGCGACTCGTCCTTCATGTTTCAGTGGTTTTATGTTTTCCTTGTGTTTTGGGCCCTCGTGTTTTCTTTATGTTCTTTATGGTCTTGTTTCGTTAATAAAAAATCTAACCCATATGTGTCTCACCACACCCCGGGCACGATGTGACACTTTCATGACAAGTGTTTTATTTTTTAAATCACAAGTTGATGTCTTTTTGTACACCTGGAGAAAATATGATCTAAGAATATCTAAGTAATATTTATATTTTCAAAACTTTATTAAATGGAATCTGGTTATAATTTGAGCAGCTGTTCCAGTTGCTTGGTGATGCACATTTGCCATCCTGACACTTTAGTATTAATATCATATATAATATAGTCTAATGAATGTAACACTGTGAGATTGTCATGCCTGGAAACATCTCTCACTAATTACTGTGCACCTGATCAGCTCTGCTGTGATGGACTTTCTTGTCTATTGAGTGATATCTATAGTAACTATCTGTGGATGCTGATTTAAATCAGTGATATTGATTGGTGTAAAAAGGCTACGGGCTTCATTAGGCTCCATAGCTGCATCTAATGTCAACATAACATATAGATATTCAGTTCCAGCTTAGTTTCTGGTATAGATGTCTCAGTGGTGAGGTCAGCGATTATTAAAAGTGTACACACCAAAAATTAATTTCCCAACAACTGGGTTTTTATGCTAAGGATTGTGATGGTGCCAGAACTTTTGATTTCTTTATAAAATACTTATTTGTTACAGGAAAAAGTAAATTAAACAACCAGCAGTAAACTGGACAGAACTAAACCACACTGGACTAAACCAGACTGGACTAAACCAGACTAGACTAAACCAGGCAGTACTAAACCAGGCGGCAAAAAAACTGGACTCGACTAAAGCAGACTGAACTAAACCATACTGCACTAAACCAGACTGCACTTAACCAGATTGCACTAAACCAAACTGCACTATATTAAACTGCACTAAACCAGACTGCACTAAACCGGACAGCACTGAACCAGACTGCACTAAACCAGATTGCACTAAACCAGACTGCACTATATTAGACTGCACAAAACCAGGCTGCACATAACCTGACTGCATTAAACCAGACTGCACTAAACCAGACTGCATTAAACCAGACTGCACTTGACCAGACTGCACTAAACAGGACTGCACTAAACCAGACTGCACTTAACCAGATTGCACTAAACCAGACTGCACTATATTAAACTGCACTAAACCAGACTGCACTAAACCGGACTGCAGTAAACCAGACTGTACTAAACCAGGCTGCAATAAACCAGACTGCACTATACCAGGTTGCACTAAACCAGACTGCACTAAACTAAACTGCCCTATATTAAACTGCACTAAACCAGACTGCACTAAACCAGACTGCAATAAATCAGGCTGCACTAAACCAGACTGCAATTAACCAGACTGCACTAAACCAGGCTGCACTAAACCAGACTGCACTAAACTGGACTGCACTAAATTAATCTGCACTATACCAGACTGCATTAAACCAGACTGCACTAAACTAGATTGCATCAAACTAGACTGCACTAAACTGGACTGCACTAAATTAATCTGCACTATACCAGACTGCATTAAACCAGACTGCACTAAACTAGATTGCATCAAACTAGACTGCACTAAACTGGACTGCACTAAATTAATCTGCACTAGACCAGACTGCACTGAACTAGACTGCACTGAACTAGACTGCAATAAACCAGACTGCACTGAACTAGACTGCACTACACCAGACTGCACTGAACTAGACTGCACTATATTAGACTGCCCTAAACCAGACTGCACTAAACTGGATTCAGTTAAACCTGACTGAACTTTATAAAACTGCACTGAACCAGGAAGCACTAAAGGTGACCATATAGACTGTATTTCATGTACAGCATTAAAGTTCTGTAAAAGTCCAAACCTCAAAATCTGGGGCTGTTTTTCTTCATTGTGAGCTCAGAAGACATTGTAGATGTAAACCTTCCCAATTACACAAAGAAACAGAAAGTACCTTTAATAAATGTATAGTGACACTGTAACACAATAACAGTGTATCGACTGATTACGTATTTACTCGCACCTGGATTACAGTCGTGCAGCTTATGTAAATTAACATTTACTGACTTACACACTCGCGTGAACAAAATCTGAAGTTCATACACGCGCATTTACATAATCTGTACTACTGCAATCCAGCTGGAACATTATTACTTTGTTACTGCACGCATCGTTAATGTGTTAATCCACAGGATTTAGACTCAGTAAATATCAAGAATTCGCCTCGGAGCGCTCAGTTTGCTTGATCTGACCATTTGTTTCTTTGCACTAAGTGAACCACAAATTCCTCTTTTCAATCCTAAATGGTTGTGTATTGTTTATCTGTACAGACACACTGGCTTGTTTTTTTTGTTGTTTTTCCTTGAGCATTGATTTTCATTCTTGACAGAGCACTGAGGAGAGCTTCTCTGGTTCTCTGGCTGCCTAATCGTGAGGTGTATTAATTATTTATTTACGCTTTATCATTTAAGGAATTAAAATGAGTAAACATACAAAAACTTGAAATGAACAGCTAAAGGCCTTCAATCCCTCAGAGGTCACCTGGACTTCCTTTCTGCTAGTGCTAACATAGTAGATTGAGACCTCTCTCTCTCTTATTCTCTCTCTTTCTCTCTTATTCTCTCTCTCTCGCTGTCTCTCTCTCTCTCTTATTCTCTATCTCTCTCTTTCTCTCTCTCTCTTATTCTCTCTCTCTCTCTCTCTCTCTCTCTCTCTCTATGTCTCTCTCTCTCCCTCTCTCTTATTCTCTCTCCCTCTCTCTCTCTGTCTCTTTTTCTCTCTCTCTCTCTCCCTCTCTCTTATTCTCTCTCTCTCTCTCCCTCTCTCTTATTCTCTCTCTCTATGTCTCTCTCTCTCCCTCTCTCTTATTCTCTCTCTTTCTCTCTCTCTCCCTCTCTCTCTCTCCAGCTGGGGCTGAGGTGGGAGGGGTTTGGGGGGCAGTAAGAGAACAGATCAGGGGTCTCCAGGTCAGCGGTGTGAGACTCTGTAGTGACTCCAGTCTATTAACCCGAGGTGCTGATGGATCAAAGTGGGTGAGAACCGGGCTCTCCGTGTAAGCAGAGCCCATCTGAGCCATGACGCTCACACAGGAGACACACACACCTCTCCTAGAGAACAGGAGTCAAAACGGCAGAAGATCAACTCTCTCTCTCTCTCTCACACACACACACACACACACACACACAGCTGCACACACACACACACACACACAAAACTGCACACACACATACACATAACTGTACACACACACACACAAACACACACAAACACACACACACACACAACTGTACACACACACACAACTGTACACACACACACACACACACACACACACACTAATTTCCAGAAGGATCCAGAGGAAAAATGATCCACTGAGACCCACCTGGCAGAGAAAAGTTTTCTGCTCTTATTTAAACTGTGGTTTGAGGCCCAGCGCTGCGTTACAGTAATGAATTTTGCTTTGAGCAGGAAAGAAGCTCTTCTATATTTATCCTCCACTCTCATCAGCGAGAGCAGAATAATCCTCTTTCTCTTTTTTCTTTTTAATTACAAACAGTTTGCCATGTTCGCTCTTCAATTAGTGCAGGCGCATGAAATGCTGACCAACAGTTACGGAATAAAACATTTGGTATTTATTTATTTCTTTGTTTTAATTGCTTTCTGTCTGAATTGTGAATCACACGATGCTTTCAAAGTGGTTTTTTTTTTTTTTTTTTATATTTTCCGCTTGACCCTCGGAGGTGGACGCTGAGCAAGAGGTAATGTTTGCGAAGAAAACCAAAAAAAGTAGGACAGCGTTGGTCTTTCTCCATATGCTGACGTCGCCGCAGATGGGAAAAGGGAAAAGGAATCAAATCGAGCTCTGAAGTTATTTCATTTCTTTCTTTTTCATTTCACATTCGTTGTTCAAAATTAGGTCCATCCATCAGGCCCTCACTTTCGGACGTCTGAATCAATGCCTCATTGACTGCCGCTGCCATGCACTAGGACACATGTCCGTCTGGGAGGCTCAGGGGATGACTGATGTACAAAAGGGGAAAGAGAAAAAGAAAGGTTTTGATTCTGTTTACTTTCAGCACCTCAGCCTCCGTCTCCAGTCCTTCCTGGGCTTCCGAGAGTCGATCGCTCGAGAATCGTCCTTTCTCTGCATCTGCGTGAAGGTCTGGGGGATTTGGAGGGCGTTTTTGACAATAGGAAGCGAAGGCAGAGAGTTTTGCCAGCAGCTTTGCTGTTTATTGATTGCGAATGTGTGTCGGCTTAATTGATTTACTCCCCCAGATCAGTGGCCTAATCTCTCGGCCTTGGGAGCGAGGCGAAGGCAGGTAAACACAGAACCCTCCGCTAGCTTCAAGCAAAACATGCCTTTGGAGTGAACTTCCTCCGACAACTCAGCCTCGAGCGCTGAGCTGAGTTGCTCAAAATGTTGTGTCCTATTGACCAGGTGCGAGACGAGAAGAGACACGATACTGGGTTCATGAGAACCAAGCGAGATTTTAACAAGATTTTTCAGAAAACTTTAAAGATAAAATAGATGACTGGGAAAAGGCGGCCTGAAAGTCAAAAACAACGCAGCTACATTTTGATATGATGTAACAGATCACTGTAGTTACTTTATTAAATATTGTGCTTGAATTTGCAACTGGACAGAACAACATGCATTTACAGCATTACACTTCCATTCCCTACCTACAGGGGGCAGTCTCCCTAGAGCAACTCAGGGTTAAGGGTTTTGCTCAGGAACCCAGTGGTGATGCTGAAGGTAGGATCTGAACCCATGACCTCTTGGTCCAGGGGCAGGTATCCTACCCATTAGGCCACACCCACCTACGCACACACTAAGTTTTAACTGTGGAACTCCAATAACCGGCTTTTCTTGTGATTCTCAGTAGTTTCATCCAACCTATAACTGCGGATGAACTCCGAACTTTGTAAATGAAATCATTTTCACGAGTTAAAAAATATGTATATAATTAACAAAAATGAACAAAACTTGTGGGTTTCATACGTCTCATGTTAGACATTTCCTGATGGTGCCTGCAAATTGTTCATGGGCCTCAGAACCACTTTTAAACCCCCCCCAGTTTTATGCGGATCAGGACTCGCAGAATCAATCTCTGCAAATTTTTTTTGCTTTTTTTTGTCACGCACACTGGTCAGAGCACGTGAGGCCAATCGGCACCGGAAATGACCCACGTATAGTATATAAACAGGAAGCAGGTACATGTCTAGCACACAGACATTGAAGTTACATGCTTCACGTTGCCCGAGTTTCTACTCAACTCAACTCAACTCCATGGTACCGTGAGTGCTCTAGCTCCTCGGAGCGGTTCTGTCCTCTCTCTCTGTGTGTGTGTGAGAATGAGGGTTGATTTGGTGCGAGTCTCTACTCCTCCCTACTGCCTCCTCTTGTATTTACAATTGTGTCTCTACTGCTCTTATAAAAACTCAGAGCATGAAAAAAAACCCGTTTTCTGTGAGTCAGTTGAAAGATTTTGTGTCAGGAATCGTGAGCTTCAATGAATCGTTTGGATGCTCCATTATTGTGATGTCAGAATGAGGACATTTGCATAGAACCACCCGTCGTCTGTCGAGCCCCGCCCACTAGATTCGTTGAAGATCCTCCATTCTGGGTCCGACTCGGGGTCCGACATATAGAGCTGATAGCGTCTCTGTTTTCTGCCTTTTTAGTTAAACGCACAGCGTTAGCATGGGATGGGTGGGGCGTGGCCAGCAACAGCTTATTTGCATAAAAGTGCAAGAGCCCTTAAACGTCTTGTTCTGAAAGGGCCTGAAACTGTGAGTCTGGTGAGTCTCTTTATGTGAGACTGATTCTGTGTAAAGAACTTCAGGAACATGTTTTGTAGCCCATAGATCTTTTATAACTTGTTTAAAATGCCTTCTTTAATGAACTAATGAAATAAATGATACTACACATTTTCAACCCATTTTCATACTAGTGCAGAACTTCAGAAATCATTTCAGTGCAAATCACACCAGTTTCAAACCAGCCAGCAAGTTAATGCACTGACATCATAGTTGCTTAGAAGTTACAACAGTATAAAGCATTCGAACAGTTCTTATCAATTAGAGGTATCACACAGAGCATGTCATTAAACACAAGCTGGAAAAAGGTCTGAAGGCAGCAATCAGAAGCAGGAACTTCCTTCTAACAGGTCTTTGGTCCAGGCTGCCTTAGAAGTCTCACCCTTTTATTTTCTGTCTCTCCAGCAGTTTGTTCCTCACGCTAGTAACACAGTATTATATAAGAAACTATGAAAAACTAAGTATTATAGTTCATAAAACAAGTCTTATAGTAACTCAGCAACTTTATATAGAAGTCAGAAATCAGAATAAAAAGCACACAATTACATTCCAGTATTGTTGCTCTCTACCTGTCTGCTGATGCATCTTAAAAGGTTTTTTGCATCTTAAAAATGACCAAATTGCACATTTTCCCCTAGTTTAGGGTTTACATGTGTAATCAGAATTAGAATCAGAAAACATTTGATCCCGGAGTAAATTGTTTATGTAAAATATAGAACTGCAGACAATGTAAAGTCTAAATAAAATCTAAATGAAAAATCTGTAGAAAAGAAACTCAATATGAAAAAAACACTACTCTATTTAGTAATCTCCCGCTTTCCATGAAGGTTACGTTCCAAGAGCACACGCGTATAGTGAAAAAATGTCTATAAAATGTCTAATGTCTATTTTTATAAAGGTGTAAACCCTAAATCTGCTACCAAATCTGCTCCCACAACACTTGAATTTCATTTTAAACTCAGTTTAATGCATTACCCTTAAAGAAAATGTAAAGGTAAATAAATAATCAGAAATCTTTGTTGTTTAAAAAAACATTAGCATTTACAGCGTGCAAACACTCGTACACAAAAGAAAGGTTGAAATAACTCTCTCTACCCACATGTTTAGACAGAGCCCATCTTACTAATACTAAATAAACTGAGATTACCGTTGAAGGGGGGGGGGTTTAAAACACTAAAATATGAGGACAAGACACGGAGCAGTCATGCTACACACTTCTTCTTTTTCAACTTTGCAGTGCATTGCTGCCACTGCTGGACTGGTGGAGGTAATACAGTTTGGTTCTCAGGAAAATTATTAGACTGAATCCACGAATACTGATCCATGTAAAACTGAGCGGTTACAGAAATGCTGGTATAAATAATTGTTTGGAGTTATAGCACTTAGTAGAGATCAGTAGTAATATTAAGTAATAAAATGTAATATTGACACAAGTAGTGAATTCATAGTTTATTTATATATGTATCTGTATCCTCTGTGATCTATAAGATCTGGAGCCACGTCGTCTCATCGTCTTGTCGTCTCGTCGTCTTGTTGTCTCGCCGTCTTGTCAGCTCATCGTCTTGTCGGCTCATCGTCTTGTCGTCTCGTCGTCTTGTTGTCTCATCGTCTTGTCGGCTCATCGTCTTGTCGGCTCATCGTCTTCTTGTCTCATCGTCTTGTCGTCTCATCGTCTTGTCGTCTCATCGTCTTGTCATCTCATCGTCTAGTCATCTCGTCGTCTTGTCGTCTCGTCGTCTTGTTGTCTCATCGTCTTGTCGGCTCATCGTCTTGTCGGCTCATCGTCTTCTTGTCTCATCGTCTTGTCGTCTCATCGTCTTGTCGTCTCATCGTCTAGTCATCTCATCGTCTTGTCGGCTCATTGTCTTCTTGTCTCATCGTCTTGTCGTCTCATCGTCTAGTCATCTCATCGTCTTGTCGTTTCGTCTCTCTGTACACATGTGAATAGCTGAGATGACAAAAAAGTTGGCTTTGACCCGTTGAGTCCTTTAGACATGAGAGTGCCTGTCTAGAAAGTGTAGGTTTCCTGAAGGTGATCCTCGGCTGGGTGAAGAGAGAGTGGGTGTCTCAGCAACCTGGTCTTCGCCTTCTCACCACTCATCTGCAGCGCAGTGGGGCTTAATGCTGCCTTTTCTTCGCCTCTTGTCTTCACCTTTTTTTCTCCTGGTTCTTTATTCCCTCCCTAAAGAGCGCTGAGGGGTCGCACTCTGTCCATCTGCCACCTCTTCTTCTGTCTGGCCCTCGTCTTCTTTCTTCACCGCATTTTCACTTCCACCGCAGCGGCTTGAGCTCCTCACCGCCGTGGTGTGTGTAGTCAGAGCCCAGGGAGGCTGGACCCCTCTGGCTCTCCTGGCGATGTCCCACGCTCCCCTCTGCCTGCTGTTAGATGAGGAACACCCCCCGCAACGGATTGGGACCCTTGCTAATCCGCCAGCCACTTCGCCACTTTGAATTGCGCCTTTGAGGTCCGGCTGGTGGAGGCATCTACCAGGGCGCCAGGCTGACGGGCGGCAGGAGGCAGTGAGCGAGAGATTAGAAAGCAATAAATGATAAATGAACGTCAGAAGAAAATAACAAGGAAGCCAGAAAGAGTGTGGAGTAGTGGTCTGCAAGTGTGCAATCTGGTGGAACAGAATCTGGTAAAAAGGAATACTTTTAAATGACATTTTCATACATAAGAAATAAAATTAGATTCTTTGCCACGATAACATATGATCATAACTAATAGTTATTATGGTAACCCTAAGCTAATGCTCTTATTGTTACTGGTAGAAAATGTGTGTGTGTGTGTGCATTTACAAAAATAAAAAAAAACAAATACATGTGTGCAATGGCCTTTTTATGCATGTTTGTTGTGACAGTTACATAAACTGTGTGAACACAGTAATCACATTTTCTCAGAGTAACAATAAATCCGAGATGCATTTTCTGTTTGAAAAGGATTATATATATATATATAATCTGGAGCCTATCCCAGCTGCAATGGGCGAAGGCGGGGTACACTCTGGACAGTCGCCAGCATAACCTGTATCTTCTCCTGGTAGTGTGTGTTTCCTCCGGGATCTCCGGGTTTCTCCCACAGTCCAAAGACACATCAGGTGAACTGGGGATACTAAACTGGCTGTAGGAGTAAGTGTGAGAGTCAATTATGTGTGTGAGTGTGTTTGTGTGTGTGTGAGTGAGTGTGTGTATGTATGTATTGTGTGTTTGTGTGTGTGTGTGTGTGTGTGTGTGTGTGTGTGTGTGTGTGTGTCCCTGCCTCGCACCTGTAGACCGCAGGATAGGCTCCAGCGACCCTAGTAGTGATTAAACAGTTACAGAAAAAAATAAATATATATATACTGGTGGCAGTATATAATTTTTCATGCATTTTTGTGCTAAATTATTAAGACATACATAATTTACTAATTTTGTAACATAAATGTTAATGCAAATTCAGCCACATTTCCACATAATAAAATACTGTAAATGTTTTGGTTCTGTGGAGAGAAACACAGAGAATAGTGCCTTGGGACAGTGAAACACCGCTGTACTCAGAGGAGGGAGGTTTGAAAGTAGCCAATCCGAGAGCGTTATTTATTTCTCCTTGCTGCTGATTGGCTGTTGCCTTTTGAAGCAGCTGCAGTCCAGAATGTCTCCCGTGGAGCGTCTCGAGTGTTTCTCCTGTTTCTTGTTTTGTTCTTCTTAAAGCCTGTATGTTTATTACTGTATATTAAATGGGTTTATTACTGTATTTACCTGTTTATACCAAAGAAAAGGTGCTGCATGAATTCCAGTACAGTCTCTACAGGAGTAACATCATTATTTACATTCTAGCACTGCAGGAGACAGCAGTTCAGCATAAACTGTACAGTACAGATACGGGTTTACCCTCACACTCTTTAGGGGGGGGTGTAGTAAACTGAGTTTAACATGAAATTAAAGTGTTTGGGGGGATATTTAGTGGTTACACTATAAAAATTGGCATTTTTAGGCCTATTTTACCACACAGGACTTTCAGCTTTATTCATGACATTGTTTACATATGAAACAAAACCAGCGATGGATTTGAGAAATAACATTATTAAGAGAGGAAATTGGACAAAATGCTGAAAACAGACACTTTCTGCGGTGGCATTAAAGACTTAAGAAAATAATCAGATGATAGTAAAAGCCTGTTCTCTGTCATATGAAAGGCAGCGGATGTGATCTGGGCCGCCGCTGTAGGGGCAGGAGGAAAGAGAGGAAGAGTGAGATTGTCCTTCCTTGCCCAGTCCTGTGTCCCTCTTGAAAAGAGGGCAGGACGAGAAAAAAGCGATGGACGCTTCAGGCCAACGGTTAACTGATGAAGAGGAAATACAACAGAGGAACTTGCAGAAAAGGCTCTGAAGCCTGGCTTTTTCAAGTCCTCATGCACGGAGATGGCACAAGGGATAAGTGGTTTCTGAATCCTTCCGTTTGACCGGTGGCGGACAGCAGGGTACTGTGGGCCAGTGTACCAGCCCTCAGGGCCTCCTTATCAAGTGTTGCTGGAAATGTATCAAGTTTCCCGCACCACGCAGCACCCCGCCGCAACAGTAACGAACCGCTGGAGAGCCGGACACGCGGAAAATGAAAGGGCAAGACTTCCTAGGCGGCCTGGACCAAAGCCCCGTTAGATGGAAGCTCCTGCTTCTGATTTCTGCTTTCAGAAGCACAAAAAACAGAATATTAATGAAACCAGCGAAGAGAAAGTCAGAAATACGGAGAAATCCTTGATTGTGTCGCCCACCTTTCGCAACCCGTTCTGCTCAGTGCAGGATGCAGGAAAAGATCGATCATGGCGCTCTTCTCAGGGCGGCAGGATGCTGTTTCTTTGCACCAAGATATTCCTGCCAGGAGGAGAGGAAGGAGAAATGCAAGCAAACCGAGGAAGACAGGCAACAGAATGGATTGTGATAACTAAACATGGCCTTTCCCTAAACCTTGCCTGCAGCTAGCCTCCTTCAGTAAAACCCAATCAATACAGCAGCATCAGAGGAGTCCTGGTACAGTGATTCACTTCAAACGCCTGGGATTTGGCCAGATCTGAGGCAGTGGCCACACAAGCCCCTCACAAAGAGCTTTCTGGATATGAAGAACAGGATCAGCAGGGGTCTGGGAGGGATCGACATTTGCATTCCAGATCTGGACGGTGTCTCACAGGCCAATGGCTCGTCCAGTTGGAAGGGGGGGGTCATGATGAAAGTTAGAATTAAGAAAAAATAAAAGCTCGTATTGGAAACCTGGCCCTCGGATTGAAGCCCAGAATGGGTCTTGGAGCAGTGTATTTGTTTTCTGGGCTGTAGAACATTGGTTCTGGTGCAACAGAAACTAAGCATCTGTCTAAACATGTGGATAGAGAGAGTTATTTCAGCCTTTATTTGTGTATGAGTCTTTGAACACTGCTAATGCTAACCGATAATGCTAACGTTATTTTAAGCAATAAAGTTTTCTGATTCTGATTATTTACCTTTACATTTTCTTTAAGGGTAATGCATTAGTTTAAAATGAAATTAAAGTGTTCTGGGGGACATATTTAGGGTTTACACTATAAAAATAGGCATTTTTAGGCATTTTTGTTTTCCAAAGCAACGTGGTTTTTCACTATACGCAGGTGCTCTTGGAACGTAACCCACGTAGTGAAAAACCACGTTGTTGTGTTTGAGTATAAAAATGCCTAAAATGCCTATTTTTATAGTGTAAACCCTAAATCTGCCCCCAAATCTGCTCCCAGAACACTTTAATTTCATGTTAAACTCAATTTAATGCATTACCCTTAAAGAAAATGTAACGGTAAATAAATAATCAGAATCAGAAAACTTTACTGATTAAAAAAACATTAACATTAGCGGTTAGCACCATGTAAAGACTCGTCCACGAAAGAAAGGTTAAATTGACTCTCTCTACACACATGTGTAGACAGAGCACAGCTTACTAATACTAAATAAACTGAGATAACTGTTGAAATAAAACACTAAAATACGAGGACGAGACACGGAGCAGTCATACTACATGCTGCAGCAGCTTCTTCTTCTTCTTCTTTTTATGGCGGTTGATAACTTTTCAGTGTATTAGTGCCACCGCTGGACTGGTGGAGGTAATACAGTTAAATGATCCGCTTAAAAGAAACAGTTTTTGAAGAAACAGTGGTAGCTGACTGACTCTGATCATTATATCTATGCCACAGTGTGGCCTGTCTGACTTCACTCTGAAAATATTGAAACAGTTCTTGATTGGAGCCGCGCTTTAATAAAAAACGCATGCAAGTCTATAGCAGATCTAATATTACTCAGCATTTAAGAAGCAGATCTGAAATCAGCAAGAAAAACTGGTTTAGAAAAGAGGGTTTCTGATGATTACAAATATTTTGTTGTTGTTGACCTGTGTAATAAGGACAGGACGAGGGGTTTCTTGTGCTGGAAAAATCTCTTTAGGTAGTTTGCCTTTGAGAATAAGGCAAGGAGCCCTCCACCCCTCCTCCTCCACCTCCATCTCCTCCTCCTCCTCCTCCTGTCTCCAGAGTGTTCTCCTGCATTAAACTCTCCTCGCCCCAAGGACAGGCAGCGCTACTCAATACTCCCTTATTCCATTAGGAGCCGCGCTGTCCGCTCCACTGCGCCTGAGAAAGACGGCTCTGTTTTACTGGTGTGACAAACCGGGCTTAATACAATAACAAACGCTCTGACATCAATAATGAATTTCTCTCTCTCATTCACTCTCGATCTTTTTCATTTCTTTAAAGAAAGAGAGAGGGATGAGAACAGGGAGGGAGGGACCGAGGGAGCAGGTTTGGGAACGTGTGCAAGGCGGCAGAGTCCATACAGCGAGGGGGCCCATATTTCAGCACCCATTACGCATTAAAACTTTATCTGCGTGCTTCTGTGCAGAGTTTCCCCCCCAAAACAATTTATTAAAAGCGCATCCATGGCGGCTCCTCTCTGTACAACATGATAAAGCAGGGACTTAATTAAAAAACTCATTATGCTCCACCATTTCTACACACTGGGAAACTCTGCAGCGCATCCAGACGAATGGGAGAAAAGCATCACTGCTCGAGCGTAACACACACACACACACACACACACACACACACACACACACACACACACACACACACACACACACACACACA
>JBBJLR010142406.1:0-16153 GCA_037577145.1 Brachypetersius gabonensis | reverse complement strand
ATGAAAACCGCTTCACTGTTCTCAGTTATAGTAACGCGCATTTATTTGTCAGTAACGGTAACGGCGGTGTAACGGGGAAACAGTAATTCGTTAGATTACTCGTTACTAAAAAAGTAGCGCCGTTTACTTATAGCGCCGTTATTCCCATCACTGCGTATAAGTAGTGAACTTTTTTGATTAGGAGTTTTGAGTCTACATTGTATATTGTTGACGAAAATCTGGTGCAGTTCTGTTTCTGACCGCTGGGTGGCACCACAAACTCACAGACTTACACTCTCCTCGAGACACCTGGGCTGGGTCGCAAACCACACGGTGTCTCACTGATTATGTCGAAAAGTGCACCACGCTTAAAAGAACATTAAGTAAAGCAAGGCAGGCTTATTTGTATAGTAAATTATCACACAATGTTATTTGCAGAGCTTAAAGATAAAAGTATAAAAAGTAAGCAATTAAAAGTAACCATAAAATGAATACAGAGTAACTGGATTTAAAATCAATTGAAATAAGCTGAATCTGTCTGATGGCCTTTAGGGGGAGGCACAAAACCTCTAACTGGTGATATTTCTAGGAAGCAAAAATGCGGATTTAGTTGCAGCTTAATTGTAATCACTGAAACTCAGATCCACATCCACCAAAGTTTGATCTTACAGTAAAATTGAATCTTCAGCCACATTGTTGCACTCACTGTAAAAGACGACTGGACGCTGAGTGTGGACTAGATTTGGGGCTCCTGTGGACCTATGAACAACACCTCCACCTTCACACCGTAAGAAGAATAAGACCGATCTGAGAAGCACCTGATTTACCTCTAGCCCAAGCTGTAGATTCACTCAGCCTGTCTGTTTTCTCACTTTGCGCTCATTTCTTTGGCGTCCAGCTTGGCTCCCAGCAGTCTGTAATCAGAGGTGGGTAGGTCTTTGCTTCTCTTTTCTTCACTTTCAAGTGTTTAACAAGAATACAATTTTACTAAATGCATGTTATTATTAAATTCAGGTGGCCCCTTACTTCCAGTGAAATACAATCTTAACCCTCTATGGAATGCATTTTTATTTTAAGAGGAAAAAAATATTTCACCCTAGTTTTTGGGAGCTTGGGGGTCCTTGATAATATATCAATCATAAAATGTGCCCCACCTATGACCCCCTACCAGAGTTTGGTTTGTTGCCTCAGGTTAACAAGATGCTACAGGGGTAGTAAAATGCCAAGGTATTTTATATGGAATGAGGAACAGACAAGCAATAAAAACATTAGAAGTTTTATTGCAACAACGACAAACACTTCAACAAGTTGTATTTCAACAAACATCAGTTGCAATTATTTTATCAATCAGTGGGTTAGAGATTAGCTGCACAGTGTGTTTGTGTTCATATATAAACACACACACACATTATATATATATATATATATGTATAAACCTTGTGTTTTAGTACCCTTGTAGCATATTGTTGCCCTGAGGCAACAAACAAAAAGTGGTCTTACTGCACAATGTTGCGCTGAGGCAACAAATGAAAAACTACCATTTTAAAATATAAATAAAGACAAAAAAATGTCTTTACTCAATCAGATATGCTTCTTCACATATTCATGTGCATCACAGATTTTTTTATGCAAAAAGTATTTCAATTTAAACCCATTAAAAAGTGAAATTTATCTTACTTTCTGCTAGCAGTGTGTCCAACCCAGCTATTGACTGAAAAAGGATTGCTCCACCCCCAGAGGAAAGGTCAAACCACTACCCACCTCAAATTTTATTGGTCCCAGACTAATCATCAGACTTTTAATGTGATGGGTTTTTTTTAATGGGGCAGTGGGTGGGCCGAAATAATGGTTTGTTGCCTGAAGGCAACACCATGCCATAGAGGGTTCATGCTTCTGTTTAACAAGTTATTTTGACAACTGCTTCAAACTTTGTGGACACAGATTGTGGAAGAACCTTTTCTGTTGCAGTATGGCCGTGTCCCAGTGCACAAAGCAAGCTCCATAAAGACATGGTGGGATGAGTTCAGTGTGGAAGAAGAGCCCTGACCCCAACCCCATCCAACACCTTTGGGGTGAACTGGAACGGAGATGGCGAGCCAGGCCATCTCGTCCAACATCAGTGCTTGACCTCAAAAATGCTCTACAGAACGAATGGTCAAATTTCCCACAGAAACTTCAAAAGTCTTTCAAGAAACGTGGAAGCTGGTTTACCTGTTTTTAATGCAATGCCAATAAACTTCCAATACAGTCAAATTCTTCCACACCGTCATGCTACAACAGGACATACAAGTGTGTATTTGTTTTTTTATTTATTTATTTATATGTGCGTTCACGCGTACAGACACCCACCCACCCTCCGACGAGTCTAGACTACATCCCCCACAATCCTCCGCGTCCCCCCCGCCTCGCCATGTTGTAGGAAACGCTGCTGTGGATTAGAGTTTAATCCGGAGAGACGGGGAGATAAAACACACACACACTTTACACACACTCACACACACTCACACACCTTACACACACATCACTCACACAAACACGGGCGCTCTGGGACGCGCACGCACATGCGGTAGAGCCCGCGAGCCCGGTTCTGGCAGGTCGGGCCGGAGCGGACTGGTCGGGCTGGAGATCTCGCGCCGCGTTTCCTGCTCCTCGCGCCGCGGACACACAGAGCGGAGCGTGCGGAGCACGAGCCCAGAAGAACACACCCAGAACCGCCCAGCGGGTCTCCTCCGCCTGGACCAGAATCAGACCAGGACCAGGACCAAGACCAGACCAGAACCATAGCCGGCCCGCTTCCCTCACATCGATCCCCCAGCTAACCCGCTAGCCCCCCGCTAGCTAGCCGGAGGAGCCCCTCTTTTTCATTATTATTTTAATTTTTTTTTCTTCAATAAGACGAAAACAAGTTTGGACCTCTTCTCCAGGATGTCTGCCAAGGATCAGAACAAGCTCTCCACCGTCGAGAGGCCGATTAAAGGTAGCCTTTACCTATTTTTCCTCAATAATGATGTTAGCAGCTCGGCTAACGCTCATTTTCTGTCTAGTTTTGATTTTAATATTGCTGTCTGAACCTCTTTCTTCACTAACAACACCCACAGACCTCGCCGCACCTCTAAGTGTGATTTATTCTTGTTTATTTGTTTATTTATTTCATTAGCGATGTTTCTAAATTAAGTCTGTCAGAGGCAAACGCTGTCAAGGCAACGATGTGTCTGAACCTGAGCAAAAAAGGGGGTTTTGGTCGTCAGCCACCAACAGTCTATTATTTGTTAAATTGATTTTGTAAAAGTGAGAAGCAACCCCGTAACTTGTCCCTTAATAGAGAAGACTCTTGGTTCTTCTAAATCCACTGTCATTTCCATTGTGTGGCTGAATTTAGCCTCTGAAGGCATCTGACCCAGCTTTTAAGCCCCCTGAGTGGACTGAAGCTGCAGCCCTCTTAACCTTCTCCTGCCCCTGTCTGTCAAGCCTGAAGCCCCCCCACCCATTCCCCAAGTAGATTACAGTACTGTGCAAAAGTCTTTAGCCCCTCTTTCTATTTCAATTTGAATCACCTTGTAAAAACATTTATTCCTTTCAAAATGTCCCATCTTTGGCATATTGATTAAATGAAAGAAACAGGAACAAATGTTTTACTCTGACCTGCTGAAAAGATATAAGGACCCTAGATAAAGGAGTTACAATCACGTAGCATTCAGCACCACCAGTATGATCACTGCCTGATCATCTGGAATCATCTGCACCTTCTTCGCTGGTTCAAACCTTAAGTTAGATGTGCTTTTGTCTGCTTGACTGATTCATACGCAGGCCTGTGTGTCTTAACAGATAAAAACCATTTCTCTGAAACTGGTCAGGTTCAGGGGCTACACTGAAATTGACGATCTTTGTAAGTCCTTCAGTAAGCCTGGAGAACTCAGGACCACATTAAAATTACTAGAAAGCAGAACATTAAGAAATCAGGTTTGCACAGTGTCATACCTTAACCTCAGGAAAAGATTTGTTAGCAAAGCTAATATCAGAATCCTTGCAGAATCTTCAAAATTCAGAATAATGCTTAAAATCTTATTTAATCTGGTTACTGATATGAGGTGCTTTTCTACTGACACAAAGAATGTGAACAAATGTTTTTATGATTCAAATAAGCTGAATCTGAGCTGCCTGACAGCAGGGCTAAAAGCGGGCCGCAGCCGAGCTCACAGCCACACTGCTCTCTGATTGGTCAAAACATTGCATCACAACATTCTTTGTTTTCTTTGACACTAACAAATTTACCTTTAACACTGTGAGAAATGAGAAAGTGAACCAGGACATCGCTAACATGTTTTCTGGGTTAGATTTCCGTTGCATGGCTAAAGAATGAAAAATGAAAGAAAATTTTACACTCTCAGACTAGACGAGATAAGTGATAAAATACCACAATAACAAAAGCAGCTCTAACTTTCCGCTGGTTTGACTCCATGGACGCAGTTTTGGGAGGAACTGTTAAACTGTGGAGAGAATTGAGTCAGAAATTCTGCTACCATACTGAGATACACTGAACCATTGAAACTTGCTTAAAGTTAAAGACCAGCACAATACAGTGTAGATACAGCACAGTTCCAGCAGCTGGGGAAGTAACCATAACCCTACACTAAATTTGATTACCGCAGCTGAAGTGTAAGGGTGTATTGATTTCAAAGAACAGTATTCATTGTGAAACATGTCAGCGATCAACACCAGGCATTTGAGTGCACCATGTTCGAGTAAATTGTATGTGGCTTATACCAGTATCAACTATACCAATTTTGGAGTGTGACTTGATATTAAAGGACAGCTTGAATATTGACCACAGTGTGTGAAAATCCTTCCAAACTGGGTAACCTGCCAGCCAGTTAGCAAAACACCCAAACAAGGGTTTCTTTCAGGCCTCACCCAGCCTGGGGCTGTTTGGTTGATCCCACTGCCTGAAAGTGACACCTGTGCAGGCTAAAGAAAGTGTGTCTGTCTGTGACCAGGGACGTCCCGGTGTTGAAGGGGTGGGTGTGTTTGTGTATGTGTGAGCCCAGGGCACTAATTGGATCGTCAGGTCTTTGGATTTATGACTGTGAAAGTGCTCTGGGGAACTTGAGCTCAATTGATTAAACCTTGACTGTCTTCTGGCTCTTTTTTCTCTTGGTCCCTCCTGAGCTGCCCATTAGTTTGGAAGGTCTTGGAAGGTCCACTTCCGTAAAGAGCCACTGACACTGTTCGACCGTCTGTTCAACAGTTTATTCCTACTGAATGTTTTCAAGCCCTTTCTGAAAGCCTGAGGTGCTGTAATGCTAATTTCTTAACTCCAGTTCTGATACCTCAAGATGATACACAATACTTAGCACATTGTCTATTTTCATTTTGTTCAGTTTACAATCACAAGTGGGTGGGGAAAACCCGCACAGGGAGGGGGTCCGGCGCCGAAAGAGAGAGCATCAAATGGCGAACATGTAGAAGAGCAAACATTATTTTTATTTGTTGCAGACAGGTTTTAATGAAACACTTTAAAGGTAAGCATCTCTTTATGAGATGACATGACCCTTTAGTAGTTCTGTTGGTGAGAAATTTGCAAAAACTCACAGCAGGAACCGAACCAGTCTCCTTTTGATTCTCTTTGCTCAGCTCACTGTATTTTGCTGCTCATCCGTGGAGGGTTGATGTTGATCCAGTACACTAGTTCATTATTAATTAAATCATCGGTTACGCTTTTCTCGCTCTTTGATTCTTGTGAGTGAGGTAGACATCTCATCTTTTTGTCTGTTATTGCACACAGAACCATTTGTGTTTTCTAGGTTGATTGGTTCCAGGATTTGGCTCAAACGCCCCCGTTCTCTTGGAGCAGTCCAGTGCTGCATACATAATTAGATACTTTTTTTTTTTTTTTTTAAATGTTGGTGATTAATTTTTTGGGCTGTAACTTAAAAACCCATTGTCTCAAAAAACAGTACTCAACATTTTAGAATTTCATGGTATTAAATGTTATGTACCTTAATCCATATTAATCTCAAACCTCTGGGTGATTTCTGGACACCTCTGAAGACTTTGGTGAGCCTGTGGTGTTCCTTTTTGGTATTTTGAGTGGAATTTTATGGACATTCTTACCTTTTTGGAGTAATTGTAGTAATTTAATGTGGCTTTGGCTGCATTCAAGCCAGTCCTATTTTACGTACTAAGGAAGGGAGTTACAGTATACTGATGTCAAACCAGAGCAATGGTGTGATGTCAACCGATTTTATAAGTTTACAATGTTGGGAGAATCATAGTTTGCTCATCCCTCCCTTTCTCCTGCCTTCAAGTCAAGTTTATTTATATTGAAAAGAATATTGTCAAACTTATTTCTGTAATTCATTATCATGAACAGCACCATCAGCGTGCTACAGAAGGATAGATTAGGAATAAAATTGAAGCGAAAGAATAGAATACATAAAATCTAGGAAAATTAAAAGTGTGTTGGAAGTGCAGATGGTGCAAAATTAAGTCAAGATTATTGTAGCCTGTTATCATAAACCGAGGTCAATCACTGTGCTTTACAGGAATAAAATAAAAATATTAAGTGTAAAATTATTAGGAGGGGAAAAAACTTATATATACGTAGAATATCAATAAAAGATTAAAAGTACAGATATTTAAAAGAACAAAGTGTACCAGTCTAATATTAGACACTCTGAATTACTGTGATGAACCCTCATTTTGTTGAGAATGTGGAGGACCTGCTTGTGATCATGAGAACAGAAGAAAAGAGGAATAAAGCGGGGTGTTGTTCGTCTCGTTGACCGTGAGAGCGGTTCGAGCCGGACTGTGATTGAAGTGGTGAGTGGGAGTCGAGTTCGCTGCCAGACGGCGTTCTGATGAGCGCGTGGACCGGCGGCGTCTCTCAGCCCACAGCGTTAAGTGCTGTCAAATGTTTTGATTAGGCTTGCTGCCAGACGGCTCTGACTTTTTCTCGCTCGGCCGAAAGGCAATGCCATAGCGAGGTGTCCAGGTTTCAGTTTGGGTATCTGACTG
Source organism: Brachypetersius gabonensis (assembly GCA_037577145.1). Lineage (NCBI taxonomy): Eukaryota > Metazoa > Chordata > Actinopteri > Characiformes > Alestidae > Brachypetersius > Brachypetersius gabonensis. Next base: position 9,160 of record JBBJLR010142406.1, on the reverse strand, counting down.
AACGTAGGAGGGCATTAAGGGGACGATTTGCTTGTGTCTGGAGATCCGAACAAAACATGGTAAATGTGGTGAAAGTGTTTATCCACTGTGCTCTCCCACCAAATGCCCATCTATATCAGAATAGTTGTTAGGAGTCTGTTATTGCTGTAAAAGAGGTAAGTACGTGCTCAGTAATACCCGACATAAGTAGTGATATTACATATAATAAGATAATAATGCAAATAATGCTAATGTTTTTGTTTTAACAGTGCCAAAGAGTTTGGGTCTGGGTGAAGCTTGGTAACTGGCTAAAATGAATTTGGGAAATTTTCTTAAAATATATGTCAAATGTTAGATAAGACTGACTACAGTCTAAACTGACTGACTGTTTGAAAGCGCAAAGGTCACATGAGGCTGCCTGCACAACTCTTCTATAAGACCAAGCGAAAGGGCAGCGGTTATAAAAAGAGCCATGTTATGAATGACTGCCATTATCAAGGTACTACCATCGCTTCTCTGTTTTAAAACCAAATGCCCTGAGTGCCAAATGTGACTCGCTGCAGACAAACTTTTTGTTCCTCAGCTTTGTTTGACTTTCAATTTTGGGTCTGTGGTAAAAAAATGCTGTTCAGTCTAGGATCTTTCTTCTGTAGTTCAGGGGCACTGTCGCACTGTCCTGTGGTGTGCAGGTTAAACTGGCCCCGCCCTGCAGTATGAGGGTTATGCTCTCTCTGCCTTCCAATGTGCGGGTTAAACTTTCCTCCCCATGCAGTGTGCCGGTTGATCTCTGGCCTTGAGAATGAATCTCTTTACCTTTCATTCATGGTTCATTCCCTTCTGCTATGAAATTTGTCTTAGTTTTAATTACAGATAATAATAGCACTCACTATCAGTTTAAACAGTAGCAACTGTAATTTTTATCATGTAGCTACAACAGTGGCCTGTTCATCGACCATAATGAAACAATACTGTTTCATTGTCTCCTACTGAGGCCTGACCCAGGAATGTGTAATTGGAATCAAATAATGAAACCTGAATTGAATTTGACACGTTTACAAGGATTTTCCTCCGATCAATATTTCTGCATAATTAAAGCAATGTTAGGATCTTAAAAAAGCAGATGAGTGGTTTGATGTGAATTCTGGAACTTAATGAGATCGAACTGTTCACAGTGGATGTAAATGGAACCAGACGCTGCCCCTAAAACCTCCGTCATAGTAAGTTATGTTACAAATTTGCTCCATCATAATTTTTTTTAAAATTTTGTGTAACTAAATATAACAATTGTGAAGCAGTCCTGTTGATCACCACATGCTCACCAAATGGCATAAATGTCATAAATGTCATTTCAGCTATTCAGGAATTTGTAATAATATTAATTAAACTAAGAAAAGTCTGAACTGAAAGAAGTATTCAGAGAGCAGATGTGGATCGGATTATCTGTGTTGCAGTTTTTGACGCTGATCAGGTCAAGAGTGTGTGAAGTTAATGGGGTGTTGGACCGATTCGTATTTGTTAGTAAAATGTCCCCCTTCCTGCGGACGACTCTTCGTGTTTGTATGCAAATCTTGAGAAATGAGCTCTTTTTCTCTGGGCTGTTTTTCCCCGAGGCGCTCGAGTCTGGCGTGTAGAGTTACTGCTGCAGCTGAACAAGGCAAATGAACAGGTGTCTGGTTTTATTCTCCCAGCCATGAAATGCACGTTGTTTCCTTTCTTCTACTGTCCATCAAGCTAAAAACAGAGACCAGATTAGGCCTTGATTGCTGATATAACTGGAAATCATTATCTTGAATGTACGAATCTATTTGAGCCGCTTTCACAAAACAGCTTAAAGGATCACTTTGCCTGAAAATCACATTTTCATATTTGCATGGATTATCTGTCACTGATACAGTGAAGAGGTCTGAAATGCAGAGTGTTTACTGAGGTGGAAAAGCTGCTTTTTGCAGTTTTTGATGCACCAACAAGTGCCTGACTAAACATGTTTTAGCATTCATTAATTATCAGTAAATGATTCAATGTTCCATATTTTGTTACAGCATATGTGACACCATGATGCAGGTGTTGGGAAGATTGATAAATGTTGTGAAATCCAGGAGCTTATTTACTGCAGTACCAACATCATGTTTATGATCACAGCAGTTGGGGCAGTGTTCTCCTCGGAATCGTTCTGGTGCTTCTGATCCCACTCCAGAACTTGACACACTCCTCTTCCACACACCCAACACTCTGAACACTGCAGTGACCCAATTCTGTAAACAAAATGCACTAAACAGGATTGATTAAGATTGCTTTGTAATGAAACCAGCAGTCGATCAATGTTCTCTAATCACAATACAGTAAGCATGTCTGCAGGTTGAGAAGGTTTTGATAGTTTTGCTATTTGAGCTTTAAGATTTGGATTATTTGGATGATTATTAGTGACTGACAGGAGGTGTGTTGAAATTAATCACATAATCAATGCATCGTGATGCAGACGTGGATGATTCTTCATTGATGCAGTGGCAGGACAGAATCGATTATATTATAATATCATGCTTGATTTTCTGGCGGCGGCTTTAAAAATCTAGTTTCAAAAGTTGTCCCGGTAGTGACTGTGGCTGCCTGATCGGAGTACAGCGCTTCTCCGGGTAGATGGGACTTAATCATATAGTTTACCCACAAACTGAATATGAACAAGATATTATTACAGTAGCTGAAAAATACACTGGAAAAGCCACAAATGAGATCATAGTTTCACCTCTTGTTTGCCCTTTCCCTCCATGCTCTATGCCCACTCAGCAGAGATCCCCCCTCTCACCCTCCCCTCAGCTAAACTTCCAATCACTGTTAGTATGTTAATTAGTCAGTGTCCGGTTTCTCAGTGGGCGGGGCAAAGCAAAATGAGCTACATCCTCAGGATGCTTTGAGGAAGCAGCAAATCTCTGTTGTCAAAATCATAGCGACTCATGAGATAATTAACAACTAAAAATACATCTATAATTGTACAGTCAATGGGGGACTAGCCCATTGTTACCACAAGCACCCCTATGAGCCTGTCTGTTGCATAGCTGACTGGAGGACCTGTGTCTGTCAGAACCCGACACAAAGCCCCGCCCAGATTTCAATTCTGCACTCAACAGTTTTCTTGTTTCATATACTGATGTAATCAGCGATTTTTATTTGATTTTTCTGTTTTATTTTCAAGACTTTGTGAATTGGGTTTTTTTTTATAACTTGTAGTATAACTTTTTAGTTTTGTTAATATTAAGAAGTGTTATTGTTTGGTTCGAATAGGGGTGGACGATATACCGGTAGACACCATTAACCGGTAGAAATTTGTCAACCGATAGAGATTTTGGTCTATCATCTTAATCACGATAAAGATCACGTGACGTTGCACGTTAGGTAACGTACTTTCCGGACTATAAGGCGCACCTGAATAGAAGCCGCACCAGCTAAATTTGGGGGAAAATACAGATTGTTCCATTCATAAGCCGCACCCGACTATAAGCCGCAGGTGTTTTAATGTTTAATTACCGTATATAATTGTTCCTGCTACCACGGAGGAGATTTTGTTTTATTTTTCAGTTTTCCCCCTGAGTTATTGCCACGTTATCGTGGTCAGGGGGGTTTGCGTGCCTCAGCGACCCTAAGAGCTACACCAGTAGAAGTTAGCCTTCAGGTGGCACACACAGGTTGGACAGGTCTTGGAGTAGAGGCCTGACAAAGTGCAATCTAATTACATGACAAAAACAGTTATCCAGAACACCACCACCACCACCACCCCTTCCCAGCCCTGTTGCCACTATGTGCCCATTTTACATTTCTGTCTGCCCCCTTTTATATATGCCTATCTAGAACTGGCCCTGATGTGAAGTAATGTAGAAAATTGAGGGGATGCATGGAGATATCGAATTGTTGACAATCGTAATTGAATTATGAGACCAGTGAAGGTTCACACTTTTTATTTACTTTAATTGTTTACATCAACTGACCAGTTGAAGTAAATAATATGGATGATCCCGTTACAGTGACCCCTGTCATAGGGGAGATGTTAGGTAGCAAGTGAGATAATCTGTGTCTTTCTCTGTCCTCTCTGAATTCTCTAGTCATGTTAGATGTGTTACATCTCCATCTCGCTCTCTCTCTTCTGCTCTCTCTCTTCTGCTCTCTCTCTCTCTCTCTCTCTCTCTCTCTCTCTCTCTCTCTCTCTCTCTCTCTCTCTCTCTCTCTCTCTCTCTCAAGCAGTGTATCAGTCTGAGCTGCTGTTTAAGGCCTATTCAGGGCACCCTGTCAGAGCAGAGTTCATTTACATACATCAGTTTCAGTAGCACAGTAAAAAAATTTGCCTGATTAATTCAAAGACATAAATGAAGGTTGGAAAACAATACTTGTACATCCTGAAATCATGCAAATGCTAGTAATAAAATGTAAAGAAAGATAACAAGAAAAGTAAAATGCAAAGAAAGATTAAGGATGTGGTTTTAATATTTTTCAGTACTGTGAATTTACCGACTAGCTTATGTATTTCATATTCAGCTGTTTAAAATGGAAAGTTCTGGTGAAGTTGAAAAACACTGATAATAAAACTGACTCTTCAGGGATTTGGCTGTAAATAAATAGGAATCAAATCCTTAAAAATCAAATAAGTGCATCATGGTGTGAAAAAAATGGAGCTTCTAGAACGGCCAGTTCACTGCAGTGTCTGAACATGTCTGATATGTTTGCATTAAAAATGTGACTGCCAGTGTCGTTAAGGCTAGAAATGAGAACTGAGCACCACTGTGAGGCAAATGTGAGACTTGAATAAGGATGTCAGCTTTCATATGTTCTTTGTGTTTGTACTCGCTGTGGCACATTCCACCCCTGAAAGCTGGTGATGTCTGAATTCAGCACAGTTTTAAAATGTGTTCTCTCACTCTCTCTTGCTCTCTGTCTTGTCTCTCTCTATCTCACGTCTCTCTTTCTCGCTCTGTCTCTCGTCTCTCTCTATCTCACATCTCTCTCTCTCTCTATCTCTCTCTATCTCTCTCTATCTCTCATCTCTCTCTCTATATACATATCTCTCTCTCTGTGGGTAGGGCAGTCCTCCTCCCTCTCCCCCATCACTCTCAATAACTGTTCTGCCTTTTCTGGGTGGGTAGGGTGGTCCTCCCTCTTCCCGTCACTCTTTGTCTAAATGGACAATGTAAACTGTACAGTCTGTATATGGGTTTATTTTTACATTTTGTAAGGGTAATGTATTAAGCTGAAAACGTTTGCTAATAATAGTAATAATTAGAGATGGGCCCGATTCGATATGATGTCTGCATTGATGCCGATATAGCTCTAAGTTTGTCATTGGATATCGGTCAGATGGACCCAGTTTATATATTCCAGTTCGCAGCTTGAGCTGGGCCTTAAACTCGACGTTGTGTAATACGAGCTGCGTCATTGCTCCTTATTCCGTACCATGAACCTGTGCCAACTTTAATCTGAGCGAGTAACATTAGCCGTTGTTTTGAACAAATTGTCGCTCATTTGGAGATATTTTGGTTTGGAAACACAGAAAAGCAAGACGGCTACTTGTGTGTAAAACCAGCGTGCCGAGGGGTGGAAGCACGCTACAAACTTGCAGCAAGCAACCCAAAAGCAAAAGGAGTATCGAAGAAGACTCTAAGCTCTCCCTCAAGACTTCTTTAGGGTTCTTTCTGGGGATTTTCTTGTTGGCTGTTTTTGCCCTCTCCGACTGTGTCTTGTAACTCGGCCGGTCCACCATTAAAAACAAAAGTGGTTAGATTACACTCTGCCCATGTCGTGTCCCCAAATTTACATAGTCTTGCAGTTTATTTTTTATACAGTTGTTGCTGCGAAAATGGACACAATACATGAACTAACTATTTAGATGATTCAGCCAAAATTGTTGTTTTTGATATTTACAAAAAAAATTTATTTTTGTAAAGTGTGACATAAATAAATTCTTATGGAATGCCTTTAAATCCATTGTAGTTGTGTATATTTTTTGCTCTTCTAGTAAGTGCTTAGTAGTTTGTTTAATCTTTACTAACATACAGCACAATTTCAACAAAAATAATGCTTATATTAAAAAGATGCATTTTATTGTAATCTGTATCAGTATAGACAGTATAGTCGTGTATCGGAACTGGAAAAACGTGGATTGGCTCATCTTTAATAACAATTATAATAAATGTGTAGAGATATGAATGTTTCAATCTTTGCACATCTTCAAAAATCACAGAAAACATCCATTTGACCTGATACTGTGCATTAAGTGGGTGAACCCAGTATCTGCGGTGATGCTTGTGCCTTTCCTGTTTATGGCTGATTTGAATTTATGTCATTTATTTTGCCAACCAAACATGTTAGAACTCAGAAGTACACGCACGTACATTTAAAATAAATAAAATAACATCAGATCACTAAAAAGTGCAAATAAAATTAAAATGTATGTGCCATGGATGTCGTTAGGTCTATTTTGATCCCAAGCCCCCCCCTAAAAATATAGTAATTATACTATTTTTTTAATTATATATCCATACGTGTCATACAAGATATCACTGCGCGCAGATACGTACTTTACAAATAGAAACAAGATTATGAATTGAAATGAAAAGTAATAAGTCTAGCTATCATTATTGAATTAAAATGATGTACTGCCTGTTTAGGCTGCTGTAGGTAGCAGGCGGTTGATTCAGCCAAATTCCGCCTGGGCATTAGGACCCAGGCGGAAGCTACACGGCGCTGCTTGTTAGTGAGTAGCAACCAGAGCCCGTTAAGTAATATTTCTCTGGTAGCGCCTTTTGTACTCAGTTCAACAGAACAATACTATGAGTGTCCATAACTGTTCACTGCTTAACTTTACTTGTTTCCTTCAGTGAAAGGAAAGGTTTGGTGAAAAGTGTTCAGCCCTCTATACACATTAATTCTTCAGCTAATGATCTTAGTAGTAAAAAGTTGTTTAAAACCTTTGTCTGTGATTTAATGTTTACTGGTCTGTCAGAACGTATATATACAGAACTTTTCCTGTCATTCGGGCCTCATGGTCATTTGCTAAATGCTCTTATCGAATGCCAGAGGGCCCCGGGGTGGAGTGAAAACCGTGGGCTTATGTAACTCACTCTGCGGGGTCTAATACGGCGCAAGTGACCAGCAGCTTTAGTCTGAGAGCTGCTCTCCTTGGTGGCCTGCGCTGACCCGGGAACTGTGTCTGTAGCTTTAAACCAGCAGCTTCTGGAACTGGAATGCCGGGCCGACTGTGGCTTTGCCTAATCCTGCATTCTTAACACCCCTTTCCTGCACGGCTGCCTGTTTTGACCTCGAGGCCCTGGTTGTTCCTGTAGTTTACTAAAGTGTGATTTTCTTCAGTAAGCCCAGCAGCTAAAGCCAAACCGTCTTATCCGTATGCAGGGGCTCCTCAAATTACGACACAGATTAGTTTCTTCAACAGGGATTTTTATGCAAGTTGAAACACACCCTAGCCTGAGTCACTTACCTATACTATCACAGTTGTAAAATCATAAAAGCACAACTAAGCCACAGGAAAAGGAAAACTCCCTCACTCATACACCGCGTTACTGCATGTTCGCCCACTAGTCTGTAAGTACAAGGCTAATTTGTAAGCTGGGTGAGAATGATAATTGTAAATTCGAAACACTGTATGTCGAGACTGTTGTAACTTGAGGACTGCCTGTACACAATATGCACAAAGGTATTGAGACCCTGTTTTTCTGGGTTTGGGCTAGACCCTACTTCCAGTGACTGGCAATATTAATGCTTCAGACATTTTTGACAACAGCATGCTTTCAACTTTGTGGACACAGTTTGGGAAGAACATTTTCTATTCCACCATGACTGTACCCCAGTGACCAAGCAAGGTCCATAAAGTCATGGTTGGATGCGTTCAGTTTGAACATACGTGAACACACCACAGCACACAGAACATGACAGAGACTATTAACATTCGCATCATTCGCAATAATCAGATGTGCAATGGTGTGTGGTAACTATGGGTTATCACAATATCTGGGGCAAAGCTGAAGATTTGTCCAGTTCTTCATTCTTCCTATCTATTTATCTGTCCATCTCTGGCTATCTCTATCTACCTGCCAGTGCTAGCATGATTCTGAACATGAGTCCCTAGTAGTAATAATGATAGTGATTGTGCTTTTGCAGCAGACATACATTAAATATAGGAAATATGTAAACATTTTATCTTGAAATAGCACATACACATTGTAATGTCTTCTTATTAGCAGTGTATTTCGAACATAATGTTTGAGCTTTTGCCACATTAGGTTTCCAGGACAGCCTCTTTATTATAAAGTTTACCCTTTACCCTTCATTCTTTAGGTTTGAATCATTGTGTTGCAAATGTCCTCCAAAAAGATGACTTGCCTTTACCAGAAGTTAATGCTGCCAGAAATCTGTTACTGATGTCATCATTTTTGCAGAGGATGAATGTGAACTGTGGTGGGGTGGCCGATAATATGACTGTTCTAAATTCGATTATCACAAACCTTGAGAACAGCTACAAATGCATTCAGTAATATGTGTGTGGTTTGGGAAGCACACACAGTACAGCACAAATGTCTGTGAAAAAAATACTTAAACTTTACTACTAAATAAAACCACAGGGACAGCTGGTGGCCTAGTGCTTAAGGCATTCGCCCTGTGATCAGAAACTCTGGGTTCGATTCCTAAGACCGCTTGGGAAGAACGATTCTCAAGTACCTCTGAGGTACCCTGAGCAAGGTACCATCCCCACACACTGCTCCCCAGGCTGTTCACACTGTATGCTGTGGTGTGTTCACGTATGACCAGATTGTCACTTTCTTTTTTTCAAATATATGCTAATAACTAGAGCTGGGCGATATGACCTAAAAATAAAATCTCATATTTTTTTCACAATAAATCCGATTTTCGATTTTATTTGATTTTCCCATCCCCTCCTCAAAATCGAACTACTGCTCCATTGGAAACAGCTCTTGCAATCAACTCAACAGCTTAAAAACTGCAGCAGTTGGTTTGTGAACAGTCATGGCTAAAACAAAGGAGCTCAGAGAGGACCTGCGCCTGAGCATTGTGGCTGCTCACAAGTCAGGAAAGGGCTACAAGGCTATATTCAAATGTTTTCAAGTTCCTGTGGCTACAGTGCAAAGTATTATTAAAAAATACAAGCTGTTCTGCACTGTCCAGAATC
>JBBJLR010142395.1:0-16153 GCA_037577145.1 Brachypetersius gabonensis | reverse complement strand
ACACACACACACACACACACACACACACACACACACACACACACACACACACACACAATGCTATCCTTATCAAAAGCCAAGACATGTCTGGTATCCAAAGTTAGGTTTACTGGTTTAGAAGGACCTTAATATGCAGCTGTGTTGACTATTTAACCACCAGAAGTACTTTAATTCTGACCCATGCATATGTGCTTATTGTTACCCACAGTTTATGCTTGTTATGCCTCTGGAATCTGCGCTATAACGAACCTATTCAATGAAATTTAGTTCATATTTCAAATATGAAAACCAATAATGATGCTGAAAACCGATTGGCAGTTTACATACTTCTTAAAGTAGTTTAATTCAATATCACTTTTTGTTTATAAACCCTTGAAAACAAAGGGAACTGTGTTCTTTGAATGATGGCATAGAACGAGGACCAGTTGACTCTGATATAATTCTGGGTGTGAAGAACCTTTGTGTCATTCACAAAAGTGTTTCTCTAAAGAACCCTTCAAAGGTTGAGCAGAAGTGGTTCTTCTATGGCTTTAAACAAGAACCCTTTTGACACCTTTAAAGAGTCCACCATAATTTTTACTGGCTCCTTCTGAAGGATTTCAAAGCCTTTTTCAAAGCGCCTTTTTCAAACAGAACTCATTTGTCCATAGCCTTTCAACACCATGCATTAATTATTTCAATCTGTGTTGCTTGCAAAGTTGTTTGTTGAATTCTTCTGGCCCATTTCTTCTGAATTGTTTTCTGTCCCCAGGGATACAATTGCAGGCCTTTGATAGTTTCTCAGTTTGTTCCTCAAAATCACTATAGAACCACCTTTCTTTCATTATTCTGAGTGGAAACTCATTAGCGTTGTCCTTGATTTGCATAAACGAAACAGGCCCTGTAAAAACCCACCCTTGTGTTGCAGAAAATCATCTTCAGAGCACGGAACAAGGTGACCAAGAACTCAGTCAAAGATGCACCAAAGAACAAGAAGAAAAAAAGCACGGCAGTCGAAAAAGAACTAGGTGACTTGTCCAAGGCGGGAAATGACATGGCTGAAGAGGATGTCAAGGATGCGAACCAGGAGAAAGGGAACAACAAAGGCAGAAACAGGGAGAAGGAGGCAGTAGAGGTGGTCGAGAAGAACGAGGAAGTGGTAGAGAGGGACAGTGAGGTCAGGAGAGAAGAAGGGTCCCAGATGGACAGAGAAGAAAGAGCAGCGGAGGGAAAACAAGACGGGTCTTGGGGAAGGAAAGGGATAGATTTAATTACTACGGTTAAAAACCAAGAGATGGGAAATGAAGAAGTGGAGAGGGATCTGAATGCAGAGATGAAGGTGGAGACAGGACAAAGAGACCTTCCTGAAGGGGGCAGGACAGGCCAGGAAGGTCATCAGCCCCCACCTTCGGCCGAGGAATCGGAACTGCCAGCTGACTCAGACATTTAAGTGTACTATTTGCCTTGCCTCACATTTCAGCTGATGACCAGGGGAGGCATCATCCTGTTATTGTGACCTCTTGTAGCCTATGCTGACCCCGGCAATGAGGTCTAAATGGACTTTCTCCACTTGCCCTGGCCCAAGCTTTCGGGGACAGGGTCTGAGATCATTATCAATAAAAGCACTGGATATTGATATTATTTGGATGTACTATGTATAAGCCCATAGAGGCCCAGGGCTGACAAAATGTACTGATTCTTGTGCTGTCCATTAACCCGAACCTCACTTCAGTTCCAAACAGGCCTTGCTGTGTTAGCAGTGGGTGCATCCAGCGTACTTAAATGACACAGTATGACACGGCTGTTGTTGCGAAAGGCAATCCGTTGTAAAGGAAAAGAAGATATCGTAGCGTCCTTCTGTTTACATTTCTGAATATGTTCAGTCCAGTCCATGTTCAGCATAAAGTGTTAAATGCACACTGAGCAGAATTCGGAATACTGTCTAGAACATATATGCGTTCCTGTCCAAGCCGTCAGCATTCAGGGCACGTTTATTTTTCAACCCAAAGCCCAGAAAATCCCAAGACAATCTGTGCTGACAGTCTGTTTATTTTTTTTATCTTATTTCTCACTCGCCAAGGTAATGAATGTCAAAATCCTTTCAGTCCACAGAAACCCCCCAAAAATTAAGTATAAAAAAAGTTGGAGCATGACTCAAGAGCATGCCAGACATATGAGGTCCTAATCTTCTCCACCAGAAAACAAGTGTTACCCTGGAAGCAGCGAAAAATCCATTTGCATGGTCTATAAATGGGTCTGACCTTTTTGGCCCAGCCTGTGCCGAGGGATTCGGCGGAGGATGAGGATACACCTATTAGCTGAATGTCATGACCTCTCGTTCATTTCTAATTAGCAAAGGGAGCCAATTGCAATTCATAATTCATTCCATAATCTGAAAGTGTCACAGTGTCAGTCGAAAGTTTGGACACAGCAGCTGCACTTTTTTTTTAACAATCAAAGACATTTTCATCAAAGGCTACATAGAGCTACATACTAGACCTTTGAACATAACGTACATACGTCTTGATAGTTTATGACAGTTAATGATGGCTTATCCATTTGTATGTTTAGGTCAGTAATATGTAGCAAGGTTAAAAAGTGGTGTAATTTTTTAAATGGAGATTCCAAACTTCTCCAGGCTTCCTGAAGGACTTTCGAAAGCTCTAATTTCCAGTCCATTCCCGGAACCCAACTAGTTTCAGAGGAATGTTTCTGTTTGGTAATCCACACAGTGACCTACGTATGTACCATTCAAGCAGAACAAAGAGCATCTAACTATAGTCCTGAACCAGTGAAGCACCAGGAGCAGATGATTCCAGATGATCAGGCGGTGATCAGTATACTGGTGATGCTGAATGCTGAGTGGGCGGAGCTCCTTTATCTAGGCTCCTTGTATCTTTATTCACTTTGCAATCTGTCACAGTAACATATTTGTTCTCATTTCTTTCATTTAATACACTGTGTCAAAGATAAGGCTGTTTTAGAGGCGGAAAATAGTATTTTTGCACCAACAAGGTGATTCAAAAATATAAATATTCAAATATAAAAAATTAGGGGTTGTTCAAGACTTTTGCACAGCTCTGTATTTCCATTTTATTTGTCATAAATGTCTCCCCAATAGATGGTTTTCTTGGCCAATATGTTTCTTCAAGGTGACTATTCAAGTGCCTCAAGGAAATGGGGGGGGTGCTACTCTGAAGAATCAAATATAAACTCTTTTGGCCATTGCATAGTTCCATAATTCAATTGGTTATTTCACACTGTTGAAAGCCCTTCATGAATGGGAGTGTCCAAACTTTTGAGTGGTGCAACCATCTATTGGGGAGACATTTATGACAAATAAAATGGAAATACAGTGCTGTGCAAAAGGCAGATGAAAGAAACCAACTTTTTTGTGTGTGTGTGGATTTCGAAAGCATCACGTCAGTGGAGTAACAGGTTATTTTAAGGTAGTGCTGCGGTCCTTCACAAGGTCCCCCGGTATTGTGTAGTTGCAGCTGTAGGGATTACGATCAAAGGCGGCCGAGGGAGGAAACATTTAGCGTTCACATGATGCTGACTGTACCTTACGGGCTGGCTTCCCGGACAGAGATTAAGCGCTGGACTCAAAAGGACTTTCCACTGAGAATCAGCACTGACGCTGTTGATTAGGCCAAGACTAGACCTAATTCGTGCTCAGGAAAGTGGCCAATGGGGGAATCGAATAACAGATAGAGATGTGTGTGGTTAGTGGGCCAGTGCTGTTTCCCCACAGCGATTAGGCCTGGCTCCTACTGTCCGGCCTACTTCTTAAGTGAAAGTGATCATTCAGTCATACGTGAACACACCACACACGGTGTGAACAGCACGAAATTCTTCCTCTGCATTTAACCCATTCACCAAGTGAAGCAGGGGGCAGCAGGAACACGGCGCCCGGGGAGCAGTGTGTGGGGACGGTACCTTGCTCAGGGAACCTCAGCGGTGCCTAGCGGTCTTGGGAAGTGTGGTCTGACAGATCCCGTCAGCAGGGGCCCGGGGGGCCAGTTCCTTTGAAACTCTAAAACTTAAAAAGACACAAAATTGCTGTGAGCCATACTGAGATGGACTGAATGGTTTTTGTTTTTCCTCAGTCTGCCGTTCAAAGGTTTGGAATCTTGACGTCACATTAATCATTTTTGCTCTTTTATATCTCTTTTATGTCACCTATGGTCACGAGCTTTGGGTAGTGACCGAAAGAACCAGATCGCGGATACAAGCGGCCGAAATGAGTTTCCTCTGTGGGGTAGCGGGGCTCTCCCTTAGAGATAGGGTGAGAAACTCGGTTATCCGGGAGGAGCTCGGAGTAGAACCGCTGCTCCTCCACATCGAGAGGAGCCAGATGAGGCTCGGCATCTGGTTAGGATGCCTCCTGGACGCCTCCCTCTGGAGGAGTTCCGGGCACGTCCCACTGGGAAAAGACCTAGAGCACGCTGGAGAGACTGTGTCTCCCGGCTGGCCTGGGGACGCCTCGGGATCCCCCTGGAGGAGCTGGATAAAGTGTCCGGGGAGAGGGAAGTCTGGGTTTCCCTGCTTAGGCTGTTGCCCCCGCGACCCGACTCCGGATAAGCGGGAGATAATGGATGGATGGATGAATGGATGGATGGATATATAGAATGATTAAGCGCCAGAATCAAAAGAATTTTCCACGGAGAATCAGGACTGACTCTGTCGATTAGGCCAAGACTAGACCTTTAATAACTTAGAAGTGTAAGAAAGACATCTAAAACCATATGGTGTGGCCCATTTTGAGATGACTAAAAACGCTAACATTAATAACAATATATTGGAGATGTGGATTTACAATCAAAATTTTATTGACCTACCACCTTTTAAATGCAAGTTTTTTTTATTATTTGTTAAATGTTGAAATTATATAATACATAAAATATAACATTAGAACTCAGAACACAGTTTTTCTGCATTAGCATTACTGCTGATGCTATAAGGGTTTATGTAATAATGTGACATAACCTGTCATTGTAGAACCTGTTGGCATTAAATGACACCTGTCATTATTGACAGTGTTATGCAGTTCTATTTTAAATGGGTTCCAAACCTTTGAACAGCCACATATGCCATCTCTGACGTATTCGTAGTTTAAATTGCTTCTAGTGTGTTGGTTGGGACTCGGATCGCTTGTCTTTATGTGATGGCGGAGTTAACATTTCTTGGTGATAATGACTACAGTGTTCTTTTCTGAGAAAAAAAGAAAATCTTGCTGTCTGTTCACTCTGATAAATGAAGAAGTGCTGATATAATCTTCTCCTCTTTTGTTGCTTATGGTTGTTGCGTTCTCCTGGCAGGTGATTAAGTATGCGTTGTGTCTCTTGCCTGCATGGGTTTGTCTGTGTGTCATACAGTTTACGTCTGTAGTTCTCCAGTAAGATTTTGAAATGTTAAACAAACTCCTGTGTAAAACCTCCAAAAACTATGGCAAAAGGTCAGCTCGACTTAAAAAGAGGCTTTTTGCGTTGTTGCTTTGTAGATGCTGGACGTCAGGCGGGACAAGTGCGGCAGAGTTGGCAGTGATAAATAGTTCAAACGTGCTTCTGTTGATCTTTCTGTGTGCAAAAGACATAATACACACCACCTCCAACAATACATTTACATTTACGGCATTTATCAGACGCTTATATCCAAAGCGACTTCCATTCCCTAACTACAGGGGGCAGTCTCTCCCTGGAGCAACTTGGGGTTAAGGGTCTTGCTCAGGAACCCATTGGTGGTGCTGAAGGTAGGATTCAAACCCAAGACCTCTTGGTCCAGAGGCAAGTATCCTACCCACTATGCCACCACCACCCCACGCCACGCCACGCCACGCCACGCCACTTTAAATGTTTGGAGACACCAACCTTGTCAAAGTGCCCTCAACCTAAATGAACTTGTTTTCCTTTCCAGGTTGTTACATCTTCAGGAAAAAACAGTGACTTTTCTTAAATTAAGAACATCTGATACAAGTGATGCTGGCACTCAGACCCTTTGGCCCAGCAACTAGTAAAAAGCAGTCGAATCACTATATAAGTATAGAAATAGGATTAGCATGTACATGCTTTATGCTAACTAAACCTTTCAGGCATTTTGTCCTACTTAATTTATAAGTAGCTGCAAGATGCAATTTAAATAGAAGGCAAGGTGTCCCCAAACGTGACAGGTGGTGGGTCATGAACTTCTTCAGTACTGTCTGGGTCAAAACACACTTTTTGTTTTTGGTTTACATTGAACATTGTATGTACATCTCATGCTGAGTAGACCAAAAAAAAAAGATCTATTTGGATCGAAAGACGCAATCTGTTTAGATCAGTTAACATAAAAATGTATGTTAATGCAAATGTATTAACATACATTAAAGAAAAGGGTAACACTACTGAACATCAGCATTCATAAGGTGTCATGACACCTATATAAGCCTTTAATGGCAACTGACAAAAGCCTCACAAACAGGATTATTTCAACAAGTTACCATTATGGGCTGTATAAGGTAATAAAGGAAATTGTCGATTTATAAACCCAAAAGTCCACTCGACTAGACTGGTTGCGTGAAATACAGCAGCAGAAAAAATAGCCTTGTGTACCCAGAAGGAAAATACACAATACAATGTTTCTCCTAAACGTAAACTGAAAAAACTGAAATACAAGATGAAAATAGTTCCCCACTACAATCTTTCGTAAGATTTGGTTTACATTTCTGTCAGCGATCACAACAGGCTTACGTAGGTATTATGTAGCTTTATGAGTGCTGTTCTTCAGTGGGGTCTTTCCGAGTTCATATTTTATATTCCGAGGGTTTATTGATCACGATGATATGTAAAGGACACCTGGTGTCCGTGTTGGGTCCGAGGAGTCCATCAGTGGGCCTCCAGTGCTCACAGAAGACTCAGCTTTCTGACACAAGGTGGCGTGAAACATTATCTGCTACTTCATCTGTTAAATAGCGCAGTGTAACCTTTATCACACACGCAAATGGTGCACTCGGCCCTCTCTAGGACATCCTCCCCCTCATACCCAGCTAATACAGTCCTTGCTGGTTTTATGTAACCTTTTCATGTGTCAGAACCTCCATCGGTGGAAAGAGTGGGGGAAATAAATGTAATACCACATATCCTCATTTCCTTCTGTTCGTTTCCTGTTTGCTTTCTTTCTAAGTGGCAGAACCACTGGAACACTGTGTACTGAAGGGTTTTTTGTGTTTGTTTGTTTGTTTTTTGGTTGTTTTCTGCTGGTGAAATACAAATGATGTGTATTTGAACACTGCCATTGATTTGGCACTTGCTTTTTTGATTGTTGTCCATCCCAACTGTTTGTAAATCATGACCACTTATGAGTCAAATGCAGTCCATAAGTAACTGGACAGCAATACCAACTGTGTTTTGGTATTGTCTCTGGCTCTGCACTCCGGCACACTGAAATCATTAAGTGCAAAACTATTCTTAAATACTGTTAAAGCATTGGCTAGAGAAGTATAAAGCCCCTCAGCATTGACCTGTATAGCTAAAGTGATGGAGCTGGGTTTGGCAAAAACTGGGTTTGGCAACTTCTTATCAGGTCCGACTGCATCACTCCCCCAACAGTGGCTATGAAAGTCATTTGTGGGCGGAGTATGGGACCATCTTTACTGTGCAGATCCACACAAATGCCTCGACATGTACAATTCTTCGCCTTTCATTTGCAGTGTTTTCAGGGTCGAAAAATGTTCTTGACTGACCCTCAGCTGACCACCCTAAACTAGCTGAGGACTATTGCACTTACCAATGACACTGAAGGCCTTTGAAAACATGCATGAACTGAAGATGTCTGTATTACAGGCCTAATAGGGCATCATCAGAGAAATACCCAGCAGACTTCAGGCACTCACTGATTCCAGTGGTATACATAACAGTTTTACTCATTTCTCCCATTAATTATGGTCCATGTGTTTAAATGAAGGCCTTGATTCCTAGATGGTCCACATCATGAATTTAAAGCTGCATTTTAACTGCATCACTTCACTTCAACCCCAATGGGTTAGAGTACAGAGCTGAAACAACTGTAACTGTCCAATTACTTATTCACTGCATTATCTGTTATTGCCTTCTGTACATTTTGTATATTATATATATGATTTATATTTGATTTGCCTTTGAGTACTTCTGACATAAATATTGTAACGATGCTTATTCTAACACGTCCTTGTGTCCTTGTTTAAACCTCATTCTAATTCTGACCTGCTGTTGTCTGACAGAGTCTAATCTTGGTTTGAGCATGCGAGGCCTCAATGTTTATATGGGAACACAATTACGGAGTCTTCTCGGACCACCACCAGAAAACAGTTAGCATGGGGCCACTAAGCATTATGCTGACTGGTCTTTACCATCTTTTACTGAGTGTTAGCCTCATTAGCATGTTGCGCAAAGCTTTCTTTTAAGCCGTTAAGTGCTCTTGACAGCTTGGTGGGTCTTAACATGAGCCTGTCGTGTAGAGTGTGGTTTCCAGCACATGGCATCTCTTACGAAGCCCAGAGGGACCAAGGTCTATAACCACAGCAACGAAGCCACAACCGCAACAACAGTGTCAAATCAATGTGTATCCATTATCAGACCACTCTAATGACGGTTCAGATACCCTGGGAGACCACTGAGAAAGCAGTCCTTGGCATTAAACTTAAAGCAGTGGTTTGGTGAGCAATTCTCCTTTGTAGCAAGTGTCTGGTGTTCTTTGACATTGACTTAATGCTAGACTAGCTAAAGTGGTTTCTGATCCCTGCAGATATCTGCCACCTTTGGTGCCACGTGGTTCATTTTAATGCATGCTCATCATTTTATCATACAGCAGATAAGTCTTGTGTGTTTCGTGAGTGTTATATTTTACTTATTTTTACTTATAGTTGTTTTAATTTGAACAAATTTGTTAGCATTTGTTAATTCACACCATATGTGTATGTGGTGTTCTCTGTAGAGAATGTGTAGTCATTTTCACTTTGAACAATCAACAAAGAATGTCGTTTGATCAGGGGTGTTAATGTTCTATACTCGTAAATTTAAGTTACATTTTATTTCTTTGCCAAGCTGATCCTCATACACTATATGGACAAAAGTATTGGGACGTGAAACGCTCACACAGATGCATGTGAATTGTATTTTCTCACACTCACACACACATATGAACTGCTCATACAGATACAGGTGAAACGCACATATGAAATGCTTATGTGATGCATATGAAATAGATTATTATGTAACAAAAATAAATTCATAAAGCATAATGAGGCATTTCACGTGTTGGTGTGCGTGAAAACATTTCAGTATATCCGGAAGGCATCTCAAATCTACGTCACTAGGCTTGAAAGACAAGGGGGGCTTAGCCTCCAGGGATGTAGAAAGGAATTAGCGTGTATAGAAGACTTAAAACTTTTCACCAAACCTTTCCTTTCCTTTAAGGAAACAAGTAAAGTTGAGCAGTGAACAGTTATGGACACTCATAGTATTGTTCTGTTGAACTGAGTATAAACGGCGCTACCAGAGAAATATTACTGAACGGGCTCCGGTTGCTACTCGCTAACAAGCAGCGCTGTGTAGCTTCTCCTGGGTCCTAATGCCCGCCTGCTACCTACAGCAGCTTCAACAGCCAGGACATCATTTAAATTAAATAATGATAGCTAGACTTATTATTTTTTATTTCAATTCATAGTCTTATTTCTATTTGTAAAGTGCGTATCTGCGCTCAGTGATATCTTGTATGAAATGTCCATAACTGTTCACTGCTTAACTTTATTTGTTTCCTTAAGTGAAAGGAAAGGTTTGGTCAAAAGTTTTAAGTCCTCTATACACGCTAATTCCTACCTACATCCCTGGGGGCTAAGTCCCCCTTGTCTTTCAAGCCTAGTGACGGAGATTTGAGACGCCTTCCGGATATACTGAAATGTTTTCATGCACACCAACACATGAAAAGCTTCACTATGTTATATGAACTTATTTTTGTTACATAATAATCTATTTCACATGCATCACATAAGCCTTTCATATGTGTGTTTCACCTGTATCTGTATGAGCAGTTCATATGTGTACATGAGTCCTTTTCGTGTGTGTGTGTGTGTGTGTGTGTGTGTGTGTGTGTGTGTCCATTCACCTGTATCTGTATGAGTGTTTCATATGTGTGTGTGTGTTTTCAGTAGAATGGATGCATGCGTGACAGTTTCATATGTGAATGTGTGTGTGTTTCAAATGTGTTTGTGTAACAAAAGTCTGAAATATTTCCTAAACAGCCCCTCATATAAGGACATGGCTGGATGAGTTCGGTGTGGAAGAACTTGACTGGCCCACATAGAACCTTGACCTCAACCCCATCCAACACCTTTGGGATGAACTGGAATGGAGATTGCGAGCCAGACGTTCTCGTCCAACATCAGTGCTTAATCTCATAAATGCTCTACCGAAAGAATAGGCACAAATTCCCACAGAAACTCCAAAAATCTTGTGGAACGCCTTCTTTGAAGAGTGGAAGGTTTCATAGATGCAAAGGAGGGACCAATTCCCAATGTATTTGAATGTTGGTGTGATGGTCAGGCTTCCCAATACGTTTGTCCATATAATTTTGAATATTGACACGTTCAACCGGTTCAATATTGACAGAAGGAAACAGTGGCATCTAGTGGTCACCTTCTGTGCAGCACGCCAACGTTTTACATGAAGTCGTTTTGTTCAGTAACCTTGTCAGGATGGACTTACAGTAACAAGTATAGGTCTCTTACCTTTTCCATTTCTTCCTGCCTCGTATATAATGCATCATATGGCATTTTTAATCTTTTTATCCTTATGCCTGTTTACGTAAGAATGCCAGATATTGCTTTATCTTTCTTTTTATCAGTGCAGTAGTATGATATGATAACGTTATTACGCTATATAAGATAACACATAACGCTGCATTGCATAATGTAAGGACACACCTGTTATGTAACAGAAATACATTATTATACAAGTGTTAATAGAGATACACTGTTTATTTTAGCACTAGTTATCAGCGAGCTGTAATGTGAAGTGAGGGGGGTATATTTCAGTCCTCAGTCAGAGTCGGAAGCATCACAGCAGGGTTTTTAAACTCAGATAAGTAGCAAAGGTACATTCAGTCTAAACACATTATAGACTAGTCCATTAATTAACACCACCGCATTCCTGCTCCCAATGAGCCGGCTTATCTTCTGCTGTCAGGCTCCAAACTCCGCATGAATTAATTACCCCGGCCTGTCTCTGTAATTAGAATCTGAATGGAAGGCTGAACTCGCTCGTTAGCAGGAGCGGAGCATCTGAAGGGCTTGTGCTTGTGTCCCAAATTGGCACATGTAGGGAATTACTATCTATGGAACACAGGTGAGCGACCTGATGAGGTCACAAAGGGCACTACATTTACAAACCATTTGGGACACTCAAGCTTTCCAGAGGCCCTAGCGTGTGTGTGTGTGTGTGTGTTTGCACTAGTGTTTGTCTGCTCTATGATGCACTGGTGACCTTGTCCAGAGTGTTTCTCCATCATTTTCCCATATAAGCATTTGGGATAGGCTCCTGCAGCCCATGCTCCCCACCACCACACACACTCTAACACCTCTGGTTAGGATAAGAGGCTTGGAAAATGGATGAAAGAATGAATAAAACCCTTCCAGAATAAACTAAAGGCTGAGAACAAATATAAACACATTATATAAATACGCTTAAAAATAACTTTTGCCACAGTGGAATTCAATCGACTGCAGGATGGAGATGGAAACTTTTCCAGCAGAATTCTGTACATCCAGTACTTCTCTGCCATTTGTCTGAGCAGAGCCAGTCTATGAGGAGCATGGCCACTTCTTATTCTTGCCATTGTACAAAAATATGACTGAAATGACTCCCTCTTCCCAGTTTGAATATGTACATCACTTCCATATGTACCTATTCATACTGGACCCAGTCAGGTGCGCCCTCTAGCTTCTGATCGATCTCACTACAATTACAGTTCTCCTCGCTACAAGCTCAAGGGTCTGACCTCCTTCTATCTCTTAAATCGTGAATTTTCAGGCCAGTTACAAGGCGCGATGGAAAACAGCATAAATCTAATGCCATGTGCCACAGAAGCACAGTGTAAAACACATCAGTGCATGTTCATGTAGCTGCACGTTCAAGTTGATCATTTCAGTGAAAATGTTTTCTGATATGAGAAGATTTTGGTGGAAGGATGTTGTGAGGCAAAGTAGTCCCTACCATGATTAATATCACACAAACACTCAGAAGACAAATGTGGATTTACTGGTTGATTTCAATGGTAAATAACAATGACTTCATTTGTTTTAGAGACTTGGGATCTGGTTCCATTCACCACCACTGAGGTTTTCTGCAATGAACCATTTCACATCAAACCCACTCTGATTGACGTTGTTTATGGCTCATTGATTGAATTATGCAAATCTGCAGAATTCCCAAACAGAAGTAACACTGTTAAATGATTCAGTGCCCTATTTGGGAGTTATGTCTGTAGTTATGTGTGAGAATGAGTCATCATCAATACCAAGGTGGCAATAGAAAGATGAGGGTGACATTCTGAGTGTTTATTCAGCTCTCCATGCATTATATTTGCTGTTGTTTGCTGTTCGACGCGCCAGTGTGGGGCTGCCTGATTCCTTAAATCAACAGAGCAAACCCCGGAGTTAAGGACAGCAATATTGGAGCGTCTTTGCAGTAACAACAATAGCGCAAGTTCTGCTTTTCTCAGATCTCGCCATTTTACACCCCAAGGTCAAGCTGCTGAAAAATAGTTTTATGTAACGGATGCCCCTGCTTGTTTAATCTTCAGTTAGAAAAGAGGGAAAGAAAGAAAGAAAAAGGCCTGACAAATCGCTTGCCTCTTATCCCAAAATCATGATGGAATTAAATATTATCTTTTGAATAATTGACCTAGAGATGTCTGCTTGCTCTTCTTTTAAAACGTAATTAATTTCACAGACGCAAAATTGACTTTTACATCCCATTTTCATTTGGATTGCATCAACTTTTACCATTTGTTTCACCTTCTAAGGCTTCAAATCTCAAGCTATGCTGAAAGTAATGCGATAAGCTGAACCCACTGACATGTATACATAATCTCCAGTTCTACACATTAGCTAGAACTTTTGCAATCATACCATACCACCAATGGTGGGAACGTGAATTGTACCATGTGCTTCTTCAGAGTCACGGGAAGAACCTCTGTTTCTTTTTCAAAAGCTGCTAACCCAACTTCATTGGATTCAACACATTTGGAGGAGAACACTAACTGTCAGTTCTGTTACATCAACTTACAGATGCTCTTATACTGAGTGATGGGGAAGAGGGGGGGCCAATCTACCCAAGTAGACATGGAAGTAAAATGTGCTATTTTGGACCCCAGGCCAGGTATGGCTGTGAGATCTCCCTGGATTGATCTCCTAATAGGGGAACACATCGGGAATAAAATACTGCACAAACAAAGCAAAGAATTATGTCGACGTCATTTTTTTCATGCTGAAATTAATTCAGTACATTCAATGCATCACTTATTGCAATGTATCAAAGGTGCACAAAGCATTTCTGATATCAGTATCTCAGAGATGAAGAAATATTCCAGTGTTTTCCAGTCTAATCTCGGTCTGTGTCTCAGTTTGATGGTTAAGAAGCTTCATGGTTTGATGTTTTAACGTTTCGTTATAGTCTTCCCAACTTTTTTCCAGTGGAGCTCAATGGAACCAGGGATCACCTTGTCTAATACAGCCACAAGGCATATATAGATATTATATTTACTATTCGATTAATATTTTCGGAAGCTATTTTGCATACTGTTTTTGCTTAATAACAGTCTGCATGTACTCTTTTTCATGAATGAATTTAGAAAACTGGGCTTCGATTTCAAGCCAGGGCCATCTGTGTGTAGTTTGTATGTTCTCTGTATGTCTGGGTGAGTTTCACGCATAAATTAATTGAAAACATTCAATCAAATTCCAGGCCTGCAATAAAACTCAGGTTCTTCTTCTGTTTGGTTTTTATATCACCAATTCAGAGATGTTCTCTGCATGTCCCCAAAGACTAGTGCATTAGGCAAATTGGAGCTGCTAAAGGTGTGCTCTCCAATGAACCACCAACTCGTCTGGGATGTTTCTTTGGGAAAGGCTCCATTAGCCTCATGCAACCCTATACAGATTTTTTTTTTTTTTTTTTGGAATCTGTGTAATTCCCTTTTAAAAACCAGCCCAACTGGCCCAATGTTTGAAGCAGCAAGATGCTTGTTTTTAACAACAGAAAAATGATTATCTGTGTTATGCAACAAATACCCCAGACAGAGACTGAGCTGAAAAACACTGGAGTATCTCAGTTTGGAATTACCACTAATTAACTTCCTTTTCAGCCTTTACTGTTGTTGCAGCAATGGAAGCGCACATCGTTCAGCGCACTGTCATCCAGAGCTCCCTGGTAGGGCTCCATTTTGGTCTCGATGCCACAGATACCCCCGCTGGTGCACTCCACGCTCCAGTGTCCGTAGTCACCCCAGGACATGCCCCGACCCTCCACTACAGGGTTGCTGCTACAGCGGAACTTGATGTTGTTGGCGGCCGTGTCATCACCGAACAGACCCTGGTGGGGCTCCACCCGCAGCTGGAAGGAGGTCAGCACCCCACTGGGACACCACTGAACGTCTGTCCATTCCCCAAAACTAAGGGAAAAAAGTTGGATAAAGTGATATTTGCCTTCTTTTCAATATTGGCACTTTTACTGCACTTTTAATTTTCTTTTATGTATTCTTTTACTTTTTTTGTTATCCTTCTTACTATCTTGTTTTATTTTATTCTACCTTATTTTTATTTTATTTTCCAGTTCTGTAACACACAGCGAATGACCTTCTGTGTATGATAATGTGCCAAAAAAATAAACTTGAAACTAAAACTCAAACTACAGATGGCTACACTGGTTAGTAAAGGTGGGGGGGGGGGGGGCATCCTACTAGTGTTGCTTTCGTCAATGAAAATTCTGACTAAATATGGTCGTCAACGAACATTTATCACGTGACTAAAACGAGACGAGACGCAACGTAAATGCTGGTCATGTGACGAGAACGAAACGAAATATATCCTGTAATATTGTTGACGAATAAGAACGAGACTAAATGTGGTTTACAAAATAAAAACTACGCTAAAATGTCTCTTCATGTTCGTTGACTAAAACGAGACGAGACGTTATTTCCTGTATGATAAGGAGTGGAGACAAAAGTATTGGGACGCTCGACCTTAGAGTTGAACAGCGTTAGGTCCCAATTCCACCATGGACAGGCAATTAATTAAATCTAGAGTGAACAAAAATATTGGGACGGAGGGGCAATATAGTGCCAGGGAGAGAGAAATGACACACACACACACACACAAGTCTCTCCCTCTCTCTCACAAACGAAACGCACACACACAGAGCATTTTGATAGCCAGCCTCCCTTATCCATGCAAAAGGACAGTATTCTTGAGTCTTTAAGGTAACAATAATATAATAAGAGAACCTTGTTTGAATGTTGAAATAGGTTTGACTAAAAGAACATTTAGATTTGGTTTATCATACTCTGTACTTACAGATTGACTGGGTTTAATAGAACTGCATCACTTAAAAAAGAGACTAAAATACAACTTTCAGTGACTAAAACTAGACTAAAATAGTTGTGGATGATTCTGACCTTTAGTCAACCGAAACTTGATTAGACTAAAAAGAGTTTGGACGTGACTATAACTAATAAAAACTAAAATGACAGCTCGACGCAAAGACTAGACTAAAGCTAAAATTAAAACAGGCCGCCAAAAACAACACTACATCCTACCCACCCAGAGACAGCAGGGACAGTTATGGAGTCTTAGATGGTTGTGACATCACAGGAATCTTCCAAAGCTGGGGCCAACAGTTTCAGGAGAATCATCTAATTACACTTATTTGCCAAACTACTGATTAAAGGCTTTTAAATAAAAACATATCTTTTTTATTTTGCTTGAATATTTATTTGAAACAAATGATTGCCCACTGTAATTACATTAAAGTAATCTGTGTCTTAAAATATACAGAAATCTTATTACAATAACAGAGGAAACTTCCACAGAAGAGAAAAATTCCATTCAGGGCAGTGTTGTCCCCTCCACAGTAGGCTCAACCTGCAATTTTATATATTTATATAT
>JBBJLR010142358.1:0-16156 GCA_037577145.1 Brachypetersius gabonensis | reverse complement strand
CCTCAGAGACATCATAGAACCCATCATCATCCCCCAATTCCGCCAGCACACCCCCAACTTTCTGTTCATGGATGATAGTGCTCCACCACATCGTGGCGGAATTGTCACAGCTCAACTTCAGGAAGCTGGAGTGCCTCATATGGTATAGCCATCAATGTCCCCTGACCTGAACCCCATAGAGCACGTCTGGGACCAGTTGAAGCAGATACTGCATGATCATACCCCACCCCCACGTGACCTGGCAGAACTGCATGTAGCACTTGTGAAAGAGTGGAACGCATTGCCTCAGAACAACATCATGAGACTAGTGAGGGGCATGAGACGTCACTGTCAAGCTGTCATTGCGGCAAATGGTGGAAACACCTGCTACTGACATTGTCAATTTCTGTTATTTGGGGTGGTCCCTGTTACTGTCTAATTTTTTGGGGTAATAAATATTAAACTAATGAAAATGGTGTTTCTTCTCATACGTTATTAGTAATATTAAAGGAAACTTTTACTTTTTTCATTAAACTTCAGAGCAAATAGGACAAACACTCATGTAAATAACAATATCCCTAACTTATTGTGAGTAGTGAATACAGCATGCTCTGGTCAGACACCACAAAACCAATGGATGGGAAGACATTCCTCTATGAAAAGATGGAGAGTGGGTAGTCAAGCAGCTCAAAAAAGATGAAGCATCACAATTTGTTTTGTTTAAATTATTGGTTTTCAAATCATAAGAAAGGGGAGGAGCAAGTCCAAATTTCTTTCTAAAGAAGGAGAAGGTGCTTGCATGACCTAATCGAATTCTTCAGTTGAATCTCACTGAAAATATATGAAGGGTTTTGAAAATGAGAGTGCAAGAGATGGGAGATGGAGATAGGAATGGACAACCTGCCAAAAGAAATGGGCCAAAAATAAACGGTACTGGGCTGCAAAATGTTTCTTAATGTACGATGCAATAGCTTTGCAATAAAATAGAAATATTCTTCGAATTATTTTTCTTTTTATATTTTAATAGAAAAATACATGCAAGGTATTGCAATGGAAAACAGTCCCCAAAGTTATTTTTTCACTACTTTACCACTGTGAGCGTTATGTAATACTCCTTTACATTATGCATGCAAAATCCTTACTTCAGCTAAAAGATACTAATGTTGCTAATTCAGCATAAATTTGTGCACACGTTTATTATTATCCACCTTTGCACTTTTTGAGGTATTCCTTTACTCTGTTACTTTGCCTTAGTCATGTGCTTTCTCAAACTTCTGGTCCATTCACAGCTTAAGCCCTTCATCAAGCTAAATAGGGCAAAGGTTACTGTACTGACCATGAGCTAGCGGCGCTAGTAACAGCACAACAATGCTGGACACTCTGTGGAATAGTATTAGTAAAAGATGAATGGTTAGTCAAAAGCAGGGGGCAATAAACAACACTGAGAACATTAATAAACATGGACTATGATGAAACATTATTGACTAAAGTGTTGGCAGTAGCATGGCTGGGTTTAAGATTCTACTTCTCAGAAAGTACACAGAGAAAGAAGTCTTGAAGTTCCACCTTGCTATTGCCCATCTGTTGATGCACAAGTTTGTCATCCTCTTTCCCCTTCTCAATGTACAGTTTATGACAAACAGAAATGCTTCTGGCTGGACATGTTTAAGTGAGGGACCATTCTGCGTATAGGAGAGATGTTCATGTGTGTAAAAACTGGAATTGTAACGAACGCGACTACCCTTTCAGTGTCACTGCTGTGGTGAGAATGGGCCACCCTTATAACATCTAGCTGACAGCAGGCATGTCCTAGTCATGACATTTTCACCAAAATTAATTGCCAAGAAATAATAGCTTTTAAGAAATTCATTGTCATTTGTTTGTTTATTTGTGACCAATTTAGCTGATTAGCTATTAGCTATCTTGCTCCATAGTTCATTATTTGACGCTCCACGTACAGCCCAAACTGAAATAAACATCACTCGCCACAGCTCTCTAAAATGTTAACATCAAATAAATAAACATTGCTCACTGTTGCCCTCCAAATGTGTTCTTAACAAACATCAGTTAAACAAACATTACTCACCAGCGCCCTCTAAAGCTATTATAAACAAATAAACATAACTCACTGACGCTTCAGAAAAGGTTATTAAAAAACATTAAGTCATAAAAAATACTCATCAGTGTCATTTTATAGTCTTATTATCAAACATTAGATAAACAAACATTACTCACCACTTCCCACTTAGAACTATTAATAAGCACCTGCCAGATGTTCGTTGTTTTGGTTTTCAGTTTCTCTTGGAAAATACATTTGATTTCATTTACATTCATTTGACTCAACAAAAAACACTACAAGACACAAGTGGAAAGTAAATATCAGTATAAATTTCATTTAAATACGTTTTGTTTGTTTACATTCTTTTGAATCAACATGGGGTGGTGGTGGCCTAGTGGTAGGATACTTGCCTCCGAACCAAAAAGGTCACAGGTTCGAATCCTCTCTCCAGCACACCACCACTGGGTCCCTGAGCAAGACCCTTAACCCCAAGTTGCTCCAGGGAGACTGTCCCCTGTAGTTAGAGAATGGAAGTCGCTTTGGATAAAAGCGTCTGATAAATGTAAAACAAACTACAAGACACAACTGAAAAAATAACTATTAGTATAAATTGTGATTGGCTCAAATTTTGCAATTATGCAATTATGTGGCACTGGAACACTAATAGGTACCTCCCGGGTGATAAAGGGTTTAGAGGGGGGCTACGGCGTGTAGCTGGATTTATTTAGTGGACTTATATTTGGAGTTTTTGATAGTGAATGCTTATTGTATTCTACACAACCATAAAGCCAGTTACCATTAGGCCAGAAACCTTTTTAATGAGGCCTGTTGAGATTGAAACACCAAGTAGTACATCACAGAATGTATAATTATGGTGCAAGAAGGATGAAATTGCAATGAATCGACTTAGGAGCAGAGAGAGGAAGCTTTTAAACTCCACGTGGAACATGAGAGGAATCTTTAATCTTCTAGAGCAAACTGTCACCAAGATTTTCTTTCTTTCTTTCTTTTTTTGCATTCAAGCTGCCCAGCCCAACCATACTGAAACATACATCCATCACAATGAGGTTGAAGACTTTTAATTTGATAATACAATTCAAAGATAATGTTGCACCTCTTGAAATCAGAGAGGTTTATTCAGTTTCCAAACATTTAAAGGGCCACGTCAGTCTCCCAAATCCTTGCAGGAATAAGGCTGATACGGCGTTTACATAGTTCACTGCTCCACCTCGCGGTCACATAACATACAGACAAGAAGAAAGAAAAACTAAAAATAAAGGCAAGCGTAGAGTTAAACCATATACATGAATAAAAACTCTCAAAGTCAAAGACTTACACATGTGTATGTATATACATATATATCCACATACATATGTACAAACTGTGTACAATCTGTGTATGAACGTGAACACTCCTGAAATTACGAGAAGCAGGCGTTGGTGCGATGAAAACTACACATCCCATGATGCCGTGCTCCACAGTGACTTGAAACACGCGACGTTGGTGTTTATTTTGCTGTGCTGCCATCGGACTGACTTTCTCCTGACATTAAAACCTAAAAATTATTAAAATCACCACAAAGATAACGGGCACAGTGAGTTAAGCAGGAGGATTTACGTGTGCCTATATCTGACATTTTGCGCGCAGCTTTGGGTTTGTAATTTTGTATCTTTTTACTAAGAATGACCTCGGAATGCGCCTCGTGCTCTTATCTGTTGACACCATACGTCTAATTTCTCGTAACGAGTATAAATATATATATTGATCCTTATCTCTGTCTATGTATATAAAATGTGTGTGTTATCCCAGACCAGCTTGCTTTTATATTTTAATGAATTATATGAATGATCCGTTATCTATGTAATGTGATGTTTTCAGTGTTAATATTGCTTAATATATCTTTATGGTGATCAATATCTGTCTTACATACATTAAAATATAGGTGTTTATATACAGGTAAATATCTCACAATCCATATTTAAAATGAACTCGAATTAATACGAATCTAAATCTTATTAAATCGTTTATTTTCCGTATTTTTTAGGTAAGTTTGTAGTGTTAACATTTCATAGTTCAGTATCTGCATACATGCATTAAAATCTAGAATTGCGGTTGCTGGTAATATGTACTCATCTCTGTTAATAATCTCTGTAAATCGTTCCCCTATAGCGATATAGTTCTTATTAACAGTTGTTACAATTTGTGTTATTTTTTTTGTGGTGTTTTATAGATTGTCATGCTGCTCTCTTCAGTGCCGAAGCGCCTGTTGCTCCCCCGGCGCTCGCGCAGTCTGTCTCCGTGTCGTGCGCTGCGCACGAGCCCTGGAGAGGCCTCCAGGTGCTGCACGCGTGACATGGAGATGGTTCGGAGCCCCACGGTCCCACCGGTCACCGTCACCCCTCACATGCAGTACCACCAGCTGGCGAATAGGTGGCGCGTCACCCTGGAGAACCGGAGGAACTCATGGGCAGCGCTGGCCTCGGCGGGACGCTCCAATAAATACTGGGAGGAGGAGGGAGGGGGCAAGAGAGGCAGTGGGGCAGGAGCGAGGGCAACAGCTACAGCAGGGGTAGTGACTGTTGCAGCTATGGCCTTTTGCCTGAAGAAGGATGAAGACCCTAAAGGTAACATATGTCCTAAGTGAGTTCCAAGTGGTGCACTTTAGCAGTCCTCCTCAACCACCTATGCAGTCCTTCCTTGTGGTGCGCTCATGAAGAGGACTGGATTTATTGGGGCAGCTGGTGGTCTTGTGTTTAAGTAATTGCCCCTGCAATTGGAAGGTTGTGGGCTTGAATCCCAGAACAGCCTGTGGCACCATTGAGGTACCCACTGCTTGCACTAGTTGTGTGTAACAATTCAGAAAATTTAAAAAAAAAGAAGAGATAATGGTGCTTTTATTAGATACAGGCAAAAACGAGTGTCCTTAATTTAAAATCCCTACAACACAGTTTACCTCACACTACACAGGGCTTGATATGAGATGATGTCATGATGAGAAAAGTGTTTTTAAAAAGTTTTTTGTTTAAATTGTGTGCGCTGAACACCCTTTACTTATGTGTGTTTACCTTGAACCTCACAGGTGAGTCTCTTCTGAACGCGGCCAGGTCCAACAGCGTGCAGGAGTTGGAAAGGTAAATGACTCAAGGGAAGAGGAGAGTACCTCTCAGTTGTGGTAGAATCTCTTCACACTGCAGGTAGACTTCATTCCTTTTGGTCCACCAGCAGTGTGAAGACAAATCCATGCATGGATTCCTTATAGCATGAAAGTGTCCTCCTGTGTTCTCTGTTTTTGTTTTCCTCAAAAAAGACCCATTGTTGGCAGAAGAGGTCCCTCTGTTCAGCATGTCTGATGAGCCACTGCGCCGCAATCTTCTGCCTCACCAAAACCCTAGTTCAGACCTTTATTTGGTCTTCCGCTTAATGACTGAGTTGCTGTTGTTCCTAAACGCTTCCACTTGCCAGTAATGCCACCTACTGTAGACTGTAGAATATTCAGCAGAGATGAAATCTCATGAACAGCAAAACAGTATCAGAGACATTGAGCTCTTCAGAAACACCCATTTTGTTTCACAAATGTTTGTAAATGTAGAATGCAAGACTAGGTGCTTGATTTTGTGCACCTGTGGTAATGGGTATGATTGCAACACCTGAACTCAATAAATAAGAAGTGTGTCCCAATACATTTGTCCAAATAGTGTACATACTGAGAAGTCTAGTTCCAACCACAAGCTGTAGCGCCCGCCCTGAACGTTTCCAGAAGTTCCTTACAGGCTGGAGCTTTTTGGAAGGTGTGAGATGGAGCTAAACACTAATCATTCAAATACATGGACTTTAATATGAAGTTGGTCCATCTTTGCAGCTAGAACAGCTTCCACTGTACAAAATTTTGTAGAGTTTCTGTTGAAATTTGTGCCCATTCATTCATTCTGTCGAGCATTTATGAGGTCAAATACACTGACAATGGATGAGAAGGTCTGGCTCACAATCTCCATTCCAGTTCATCCCAAAGGTGTTGAATGGGATTGAGTTCAGGACTCTGTGCAGGCCAGTCATGTTCTTTCATACTGAACTCATCCAACCATGTTTTTATGGACCTTTCTTTGTAGTTGAAAGCATGGCGTTGCACAAAATGTCTTGGCATGCAGAAGCATTAAGATCGCCCATCACTGGAATAAGGGGCCTAACCCAAACCCTGAAAAAGAGGGTGTCCCAATACTTTGGCTGTGTAGTATATTTGTGTTTGGATAGGAGGGCAAATGTAACTAAATGATTGCCCAGAAGAGGGCAGCAGTGTTGTAGGCTGGGAACACACTGGCCATTTATGAGATCTGAGAGAGGAGGAGTAAGGGTGTAAGAGTGAGCATAAGGAGAGAGAGAGTGTGCAAAGAAAAATCGACTGTTTCCATTCTAGCACAATATGGAGCTGCACACACAGACTGAGCTGAAACACAAACATAGCCTGCTTGGCCTGTGGAGGAGCAGACTGACCGCAACTTCTCAGAAACAAACCGCTCACCCTGAACCTGTGTGTGTGTGTGTGTGTGTGTGTGTGTGTGTGTGTGTGTGTGTGTTGGGGGTGAGCATATGAGTGTGTGTTTGTGCAATGGATGGGATGGCATATGAGCATAGTGCACCATCTGTTCTTTTGTGTATGGTTATGCATGTGTTTCAATTTGTCACTGAAAATGAAACTAATTGAAAATGAATCTCAGTTAAGCAGCGCTTTTCTGACTGATATAACTGTTTTCTCAATTTTCATGTATGTTCCAGTCAAAATAACCCCTCTTATTTTGGATCTTTAATTTTTCTTGCCCATTCAGTTCTCTGTGTATTGAGACATGTTCTTGTAATAACTACAGGTCAGATTTGGCTGCAATAGAAAGTTGTATATAAATTAAAATATTTTAGCATTTAAATTTACCTTTACCATTACAAATACATTTCAATGTTTTGTTAAACCAATTAAATTAAATATAGTAGCTTTGTTATAGTTAAATGTACATGTACATACTAAAATATTTTAGTATTACAATTAAAAATTTCAATTTACTCTTGCTAATATGTATATTTTATGCTGTGTTTTTAAATGTTAAAAGTAAACATTCCTAAAAAAACACTTTCCTTAATCTATTACAAATAAATGTGAATATTTAAATGAAGTTTTACAATATTTCAGTATTGAAATTTACATTTTATGATCTCATAGAACCCACTGAAATAAAGAGCGTTCATCACTGACCGTCAGAGTGTGGCCGTCTGATCAGTATTTCCAGATTGTGAGATTTTATTATTTAATTTCCAAGAGATCTGTGATGTTTTGCCATTTCTTTGTAATATTTCATTTTCGTGAAACATAAAAAAGGAAAGGAAATCAGCAGAATTCTTGCGATGTCTACAAAAGTAAATAGTCATAATACATGATACAAAAAAAATAATGCATTGTAATAGTAATGATGGCAATGATAAACAATAGTGGAGATCTACTACTACTACTACTACTACTACTACTACTAATAATAATAATAATAATAAAAATAATAATATAATCCATTTGATCCCACAAATATAACCATTTTATTTACTATACAAAGATGCCAGTAAATACAAGTATTTTGACTTTATGATATCTATGGAATACTGGTGATAGTGAAATAGTGTCAAATCTAAATCACTATGCCAGGAATGGAGGGACAAAATATGGTTTATGACAAAACCATCACAAAACAATTATAAAATGTTGTCTCGGACTTCAGGCAGCACTTTTATAACAGTTTAAAAATGGCTTGCATAGCTTTAAATAATAAATGTGATATAGCTTTTAAAGATAAATCGTCAGATGTCTGGTTCTATTCACCAACACAGTAAAACAGAAAGAAATGGACTCTGTGAATTTCTCTAGACAGGAGCGTGTCGCATTAAATCGAGCTGAATGACTATCTTGAAAGTAAACGTTTAATTTCGTCAATTTTTTATCTTGACCTGCCAATATATTGGTCAGACTGCACACCTTGTTTTCGTCTGCACACTTTTTTCTGTTGCCCACACACACCTGTCCCCCACTTAGGACATGTCTGGTGAATCATCAGCATGGATACTGACCATAAACTGTTAAACAATAAGAGCAGTGAAGTGTGTAAAAGGGTGAGATTGAGTGTTACACTGATAGCTAGGATTTAGCCCAGAGGCCAATACACAGATGGTTTTAAGTGTGTGTGTATGTGTGTTTGCGTGCGTGTGCGTGCGCGCGCTGACGGACACCAGATGTGTTAAGTGTTTTAAGTTTGATGCCGTCTGGAGACACGAGGGGTAACACAGGAGGTTGTGTTGACTGTAAACACACACGACAGCAGGAGCGCTCACTGTTGATCTTTTCTCTCCTTTCTTTTACTCACTGCTTACCTTTCCACTCAATCTTTCTCTTTTAGGTTGTTGGCAGCTGGAACGGATCCAAATACTCGCCACCGCCTGGGTTGGACCCCACTTATGGTCGCCTCCATGAACAGACATCACAAGTAAGGGTGTGTTTGTATGGGTGTTAAGGAGTGAGGTGGGTGCAGGAAGTGTGTGTTTGTGTTTGTGTGTGAGGAGGGTTGTATAGTCGGGTTAAATAATTCATTCATGAGTTAAGCCATTAATGATCCTAATGGGCCTTAATAAGCTTACATGAGTCCCGTGTTATTGTAGTCCATTCAGACTTAATGTAAATAAATGCTTATAATAAAATAAAATCTTTTGATAAGCTGTTACTGGCTTGACTTTCAAAAAAAGTACTTATGTAGTTATTTAGGATGCCCATATTCTACATTTCCTTATACTTTATTGTTTTTTTTCTGCAGTCTGGTTTAAAGGTAAAACAAATAGTCACAATTCACAGAACATGCTAATTTTCCAACCTCTCCGTATCCCTTAGAAAAAAATAACTGTGTTATTAGACTGATATATGCAAATAACATAGGCTGAATACAATGATAGTTATAGTTGCCTTGCCATTGTCACAAAACAATGAATCCAAATAAGGCTTTTCTGGAAGCTTATATTTCATATATGTAAAATGGTACTTGCTACATCACATTGCAATTTCAAGAGAAGTGATAATGTCGTTTCCCATGATACGAGTCCCTCAGTGCATCATAAAGACTATGCAGGTTAAACATACCACTCTCTTTCCAGTCTGTATGATTTCTATATACAAATTTAGCTCATACATTTTTGTGTTGATTAATTGTTTTTGTGCCATCATAAATATCAACATATGTACAGATTTTGGCTTATTTGACAACCGTAGCCTGTTCCATCCTCAGGGAAGTTATAGGGACTGTTTCTGTTCAATGTGTTTTTTAAACGGGGAATAATACAGAACACTCAATGAGAATCATTTGTCAGTGTTAAATGCATAATAACAAAAACTACAGGTTTTAATTCTGGTTGGAAAAAAGGCCATTAAAGTATTTATAACAGTTTTTGGTAGATAAAACCACAGACAGACACTGTAAGAAAAAATGTAGGATATGGGCGTTTAAAGACATGGACCGTATGAAGAGTCCCAAGTACAAAACCCAATGTCCTCGAGTGCTAAGGCTGTTTACCCTTTACCCGCTGCCGTACTGGCTTTCCAGGAGCCACAAGGCCCCCGCAGCCACCCAGCCCTCTTTACTAAATTCAATTAACCCTGCATTTTCAAACACTCGCACACACAGCCAGAGAAGCATGGGGGAGGTTTCGGAATCCAATTTAGGAAGTGAATGGCAGCGGGGGCGCGCCCTCTCTTTTGAGTGGAGGGGTGCAGGCTGTCGCCCCTCAGGACTGAAACAGACGCGATTCTGACTGGGCAAACATCGCTGAGACCTCCAGACCTTCAAAGGGAAGGTCTCCAACACATAGACGCCCTGCACCCCGGTCTCTCAGGCCATGCCCCTCGTCCCTGGATGGACAGAAGGCCCGAGAAATTAGTATTTTATTGCAGAATCATAAACTATTAAACAAATATCATAAAAACACAGTGGGCACTGCATATTTATGTTTGTTTTATTATTTACTCTATGATATAATAACGTAAGATATTTTAGTGTGGCTGGAGCTCTGTAGTCACCCAAAGAGCCAGATCTGTTTTTTGTATAAACGCATCACCAAAACTTCTCCAACCCCATCCAGCTCTTCAATAAGATGGCACAAACTTGTGGATGTGGTTTTGGACTCAGTGTTGTCCTATTCTGCTTTGGAGAATACTGGCCCTGGTGTTGTTCTAAGTGTCTGCCTGTGGTAGTGGAGTTGTATTCATTTTTATGTCTTACATTAAGTCATACTGTGTTCTTAATCACATCCACCGTGTTCTTAATCCCATCCATAGCGCTTAAGGAAGAACTGAATGTGGTTAAGCGGTTTGAGAGAAGTTTTAACCTTAGTTTTATGGAAGCAACACTAAAAAGCATTTGATGAGCGACTGCATGTGCAGTAAAATGTCTTTTTACCACTCTGGCTATTTGCGTGTCTGTTGACTTCTAGTGCAATGTTGTCCTCCAGTTCAAAACTAAAGAAGCAATATGTGGATTTGAGATACATTTTTGTTAATATATTTAGATCATCATATGTACTGTCTGACAGTCTGCATAAAAATATAACTATTATTGCCATAAGAAATTAATAAATAAATAAACCAAATAATAAAAAAATGTTGAGTGCTCATATGAAATTACCTAGGTAATGTGAACCTGGTAAGAATTTGGAAATCCTTCCCACCGACCCATGTTATTTTAAGTAAGGCCCTTTATTAGGCATTATTAGACTTAAATCCAAGGCAAGTCTAGATGATTCCAGAGCATTATGTGCTCCTTCAAACCTTTTAGGGTCTTGTGCTCACACTCAACAGCAATGGTAAAAGTGTAAAAGGGGACATTTGTCTAACGCTCTTATCCAGAGCGATTTGCAATCCTTACTTACAGGGACAATCCTCCTGGAGCAACTAAGCATTAAGTGTCTTGCTCAAGTATTTGAACCTGCAACTTTGTGTTCATTGGCTTCGCAGGCAAGTCTTTTACCCACTAGGCTCCTTCCGGGGCCCATGGGCTTGTCACCATAACTGATTAGGAGAAGACTATGTAAGAAAGTTAAATACGCCCTGCATGTGATGCATTGGCCCAATTTGCAACATCGTCTACATGGAAAGATCTTCAGAAGGTGTACAACTTATAGCTTGGATAAACCCTTGGTATCTTGTGATCAAGCTGAAACAAGAACTCTTTGGCTCTAAAGACAAAAAAATAGTGATTATCATCAAACCCTGGACACTAAAATCTCACAGTCAGTAAAGAAACTAGAGAATGAAAAAAGATGGATATTACATGAAGACAATGATGCAAAACAAATGTAAACTAAAGAGTAAGGTTTTGGAGTGACTATTCATACTAATATTAATATTTCTACAGTATTTCTATTAATATTAACTACAGTTGTTTTGCAAAAAAAAGATTTTTATCAAAACGTTGTGTTAAGATTTTTCAGTCCTTTCTATGTAAAATATGTTCAGATGTCTGCATATGACTGTGTAAAGTGTTCTTCTCATCAATAACAATGATTGCTTCTTTGCCTGCATGCACTGTGATAAGTGTTTCCTCAGAAGAATGCTTATTCTTGTAAATATTTATGACAAAAATAATAGTTTGGTATTTATCATTATGGGTAAAGTCTCTCTCTCTTTTTCTCTCTCTTTCTCTCTTTCTCTGTGTGTATGTAGTGACACAGTTTAAATCCCACCACTGCTACTCAGAGAGAACAGATTAATGATGTTTTTTTTCAGGGTCTGTACCAGGCGTGTCGTTATCCCTCACAAATGCAAAAAAAAATTCTGCACTGCTGACGGGTATTTTGTGTGTGTGTGTGCGTGCATCTGTGTGTTTGTGTGCGCGCGCGCGCTCATCTGTGTGGTGTGTGCATGGACGCGCCTGTTATGAGCGGTATAACTCACAGTAGCCGTCACGCAGTTTTTGTCTTCTTGTCAGTCAAAGTCCCCTGTGACCAATCAGGGCTTCAGGGCAGATGAAGGACCGCCCACTTTAAGAAATTCATGGTGTTATTTTTATGTTTCTGTGTAGCGGTGTTTGTACAGCATTTTATTTTTGCTATTAGTGTAACCATCACATTTTCTGTTTCCCCCTCTCTTTTTCCAATTTCCTTACTTTCTCATTCTCATCTTTTTGCTCCAGTTTTTTATGGCTGTGAAAAAGAACTTGTACGTCCTAAATGGTAACTTGCTGGTATCTGTAGCAGTAATTAATGCAACAATGTATTTTGGTCTATTCATCATGACACATTCACAAATGTATTGTAAAATGTAAAAAAAAAAAAAGTCACAAAAATATTGACATGTCTCTTAAAAACTGCTAATAGATGTTGTTTTCATGTGTCAAACATTAAATGGACAACTGTATGTCAGCACCCCTTATAATTGATTTGAGAAGTTTCTGCCACACCCATTGCTGTCAGATTTAAAATTTGTATAGTAAACAGTAGACCGCTCAAACTCAGTGGGGCTGCCAAGTGCTGAAGTGTGTATTATCATCATCTGTGGCATCACTCACTTCCAAACTGACTGTGGAAGCAACATTGTGGATCAAGAAATTCATGAAATTATTTTCCACAGGCCCAAGATCACTCTGCACAATGCAAAGGGTCAGCTTGAGTGGTGTAAAGTGCATTGCCACTCGACTCTAAAGTGTTCTTTGGGTTTATGAATCACACTTAACTACATGGGTCAACAAAAACAATTGTAATCATCAGAAACCACAACATACTTTTCTGAACCAGATTTTCATTCTGATTTCAGATCTGCTTTAATTTTTTTTTAGTCACATCAACTTTTTGAATTTTGAGTAATATTAGATTTGTAATAGACTTGCGTGCGGTTTTCATTAAACCTCAGGCACCAATCAAGTAAATGTTTCAACATTTTCAGTGTGAAGTCAGACAGGCCACTGTCTGATATGGCATAGATATAATGAACCGTGTCAGTCAGCTACCACTGTTTCTTCAAAAACGCTTTGCATATGATTATTATATGCTAATTATACCAACTATCATGCAATATATAACTAACTAACAAAACCTCTACATGCTAGGAAAAAAACCTAAAAATCCACATAAATTTATTTCTGACCTGTGCTATCAGAGAGACTGGTGGACAAGTCTGAGTTTGGATGATAGCAGCATGACGTTCTGTACCTGAAAGCGTAGTGCTGAAAGTAACTTTGGGTGGCGGAGGAATAATAGTGTTCTCCCATTCAAACACATTTACTAAACCTGCCAATTAACTGGTGACGTGAACCAGTTGTTTCTGAGCAGATAAATCACCAAAAGTGCTGGACCACGGACCTCCAGGCCTCGAGTTTGCCTTAAATGACCTGCTGCTGACGTATGAGAGCAGATACCACAGAACACCTTCAGAGGTCTTGTGAAGTCACAATGAGGAGCTACACAATATTAGACAACTGCCTCGATGTGTCAGAGCTGTTTTGGCAGCACAAAGGAGAGGTGCAAAATATTAGGCAGGTTTTAATATTCTGACCATAAGATGAACTGAAGGATTAAGCTACGAAAGTTACGTTGCTGTTACTTAAGTAAAAGTTGATTATTTATTTATTCACTCATTAACGATAAATGTTTGTAGTTGCTCATGTTAAATATAGCACTCCCTCGGGGTCTTGATGCCAAACATTACTGTAGTTGGATCTGGATCAAGGTGCTTCTACAAGATTGCAATTAATGCATTTTGTGCCAGTAATTACCAGTGTTTGCTCGACTCCTAAACTTACGAGCCAGCAATGCCAGCGCGGTGGTCCAGAAGTTTTTCTTTGGCTATGCCGGCCTTACCCCCACCTTTATAACTCCGCAGTGTGACTGTGGCACTGGGTGTGGCGTTCAAATGGAGAAGGGATACGGCCAGGGATGGAAGGGTATTTAAATAGCTTTGATGTGTGTGTGTGTGTGTGTTGTTTGCACTTAACCCAAACTCCCCTCCAACCCAAAGGGGTTGTCCATTCACGTGAACAATAACCAGCAATGGACTGGAACCCTTGTTGACCGTTCCAGGCGGCTAGCGCAAGGCCTCACCCAGGCAGAAAGAAAGAAAGAAAAACAAAAAGACACACGAGCACTAAAGCGTTTATCCTTCCTGAAAGAGAGAAAAAGAGGTGGAGTGGGGCTTCTGCGGAGGAGGATTATCCGTCTTTTAGGAGAGAGAGGCGGGTGAGCCAGTGGGAATGGAGGGAGATTATGTTGGAATGGGTGGGAACAGGGCGTGTATTGCTAATGAGGGGAGTGGGAAGAGCCAGGAATGATGAACTGAAGGCCGAAATTTTAGGGATGAGTTACTGCGAGCTACAGCAAGGCTTTACATACCAAATGATCTTAGATGCCTTTGGTTTAAGGGAGATATTTTGATTTTGGGTGTTGATTAAGTCGCACTGTCATTTTTTGAAAGCTAAATGATGGATGCAGATGATTAATTTACAAGTTTTATTAATTTCTTTTTTTAGTGATCCTAACAACACTGAATAAAGGTGCAATATGTGATATTTAAGTGATCGGTGATTCTATATTTAAGTGATATGTTTAGTGATTCTGTAAGTGTCTTAACTAGCCTCAGTGACCAGTGCAGCTCATATTTCCTTTTTTCAGATAAGGGTAATCTGCTCTGGACAGCTGGATGTCTCTGGCCAGGTGTGTGGGTGTGTGTGTGTGAGTCTGAAAATAGAAAGTGCAACCTGGTTTCCTGTAAGTGTGTTTTGCCAACAAAAGACATGTAGAGAGAGGAAGCAGGTGTGTGTGTGTTCTCAGCAGCATTTGTGATTTGTAAATTGATGATGGGCTCCGTCAGAACGCTCACACTTGGTAAAACTGTTGCATGTGGCCCTTTAAGACACTCCTGTTGTGTTTGAGTTTGAGCTTCTGTCGGGGTCAGGCCGCTGTCTGACCCTACTTTCACACATGCAGTGACTAAAGCACGCTCATATATTCCCATCTCAATGTCTTTTCTTTGTAGTTATTAGCCAATATGCCCTGCGACCAGTCTGAACTCCGGTTTAGCCTTTGCCACTGT
The DNA here is from genome assembly GCA_037577145.1 of Brachypetersius gabonensis. Classification (NCBI taxonomy): domain Eukaryota; kingdom Metazoa; phylum Chordata; class Actinopteri; order Characiformes; family Alestidae; genus Brachypetersius; species Brachypetersius gabonensis. Next base: position 1,028 of record JBBJLR010142358.1, on the reverse strand, counting down.
TTCCAGCCTAAAATGCTTCTGAGGTGAGGCTATGTTGACAAAGGTCAACATAAGGCCAAGAGACACTTAAAGTAGACTTTAGAATAAAGATGAGATGTTGCCACAGCTACAAAAATCATCGGTTTAATGCATATGGAAGTATTATGTAAATGCTTAATTTGGAGAGAATTGATGTTTATTGCATTTAACTGCCAGTTCATTGTTGTAGTGGTGCCTGGTATGGTTCGTGGGTTCAAATATCCACTTCAGACTCTTGATTTGCACGTATAAATATGAATGTATATAAACTAACACAACAAATTAATAATATTACCACTTTTTTGCCAAGCTGTTTTTGGCAACTCCAGCTTCAGTACATCTACCATAATAATTTGCAGTAGTATAATTACAAGCACTTTCTTCCTTTACAAATCTGTTATTTGGGGTCCTTTCGTCAATTAAGTGGTCTCTTTCTTTGCCTGTGAGATTAAATTCTACTTTAATGTCTCTTATTCTTCTCAGAAAGCAGACCCACATCATGATACTTCCACCTCTGTACTTCATTGTGGGTATTTCTCATGTTTATAGCTCACAGTAAGTTGTACTGTGTACAACTAAACGGCATGCATAAGTCCACTCCACCTTATTAAAGAGCTGTATTCTGTATTTATATATATTTTTGTCTAGTATCTTAAGTATGGGCCCCAAACATCAGATCAAAATCAACCAGCATTAGGGATGTCTTTAGAAAAAAAAAAAAAGACAACCATTTTTATATTTTCAGTTAAGGAAGTAATGTTTTGATAGCTTAAAATAGCAACCAGCTGCTCTTATATATCTTCAATATCTTAATCTTTCCTGGTGTTCAGAAGAGCTTTTGGATAAATATTGATTTAAAAGTTTCCATTTGGTTCAAGGGTATTTTGAACACTCCTAATCAAAAACATTTTGAAAGGTTAGGTGAGCCAAATATGTGTGTGTGTGTGTGTGTGTGTGTGTGTGTGTGTGTGTCTGTGTGTGTGTGTGTGTGTGTGTGTGTGTGTGTGTGT
>JBBJLR010142340.1:0-16158 GCA_037577145.1 Brachypetersius gabonensis | reverse complement strand
GTTTAAAAACACAAAAGTATGATTTTATCTGATTACTCGATTAATCGATGAAAAAATCGACAGAATACTCGATTCCAAAAATATTCGACAGTTACAGCCCTACTAATATGTTGTTTGTTTGTTGTACATGTAGATATCAGGGTTGCCGACTCTCACGTGAGAATCGTAGTTGTATTATAATAACCTTAAAATGAAAAATATACATGACATTTAGTTTATCTCTAGATCCATTAAAGGGAGGAAAAAACTGAAGTGATTTTCTGAATCAGCGTCTAAAACTTGACTAAGAAACATCAAAGCAATGAAACAGACCTTTTTACCAATGATTCAGTGTTACTACTGAATAATTAGCTAAAAAGGTGCTAATAATCATAGAGAGGGCTGTATATGAATCATGCTTTATATATTGGACTTTTAAAAGTGAATTTTAATACACTTTTATGTTGCTATAAATATATAAGGGGCACGTTAACACATTATTTTCTTAATGCCATCAATAATTTTATTGTGCATTAATGCAGTTTTTTTAAATTACTTTTTGTTTGAAATTTCATTTTTCTGTTATAAACTGACTTTATATTCAGTTTATAAAGTCAGTTACTAACATCAATAATGAGGAGAAATAGGCAAATCATGATTATACTAGTTATAAAGCTATAATGGTTCCGGGCCCCATGCTATGGGAACTTTTTCTATAATAAACTAGATAAAACGTGAACGCCCTGCAGTGGCAAATAGCTTTGGTTTTGGTTTATTTGATTTGATTACATTAATGTTTAAGTTGAGATTTAAAGAAATATTGTGACTGTGACTGTTAAAAAGCTCCTAATTTGTTTAAAGTGTTTGCAAATCGAATGTTATTGCACTTTTGTTCATATAGCACTACTTTTAAAGTAAAGGTGCACAAAACACTATCTTTGAATTTATTAATGAATTTTGCGTATAACAATGCGATTAATCAGGGAATTATGCTTATTGTGCTCAAATTGCTTCCAGAAGCACACCAACAGGGACTTGGCATTGTATTCAAATCCATAGGCTAAGGTCCCCAATTGAAGCAATAAGAGCTTCCACTCTTCTTGGAAGACTTTCTACAAGATTTTGGAGTTTCTGTGGGAATTTGTGTCCATTCATTCTGTAGAGCATTCATGAGGTCAGACACTGATGTTGGACGAGAAGATCTGGATCACAATCTCCGTTCCAGTTCACCCCAAAGATGTTAAATGGGGTTGTGGTCAGGGCTCTGAGCAGCCAGTCAAGTTCTTCCACACTGAACTCCTCCAGCAGGTCTTTATGGAGCTTTATGGGACACAGTCCTGCTGGAATAGGAAAGGTTCTTGCCCAAACTGGGTCCACAAAGTTGGAAGCATGGCGTTGTCCAGAATGTCTTGGTCTGCTGAAGCATTAAGATTGTCCTTCACTGGAAATAAGGGGCCTTGCCCAAACCTTGAAAAACAGGTCTGTCCCTAAACTTTTGTCCATGCAGTACTGGACATTTTATCACATGCAGTTAAGGTCATAGTCAATCTGATCCTCATTCTGCGAAACTCTGTTTGCACTTGCTGATTGGTTCCTCTTGATGATTGATGGATTTATAAGCCAATCGAGTTCGAAAACGTGATGACACGCCCCACTTCTTCTGCTAGTTGCTGCTTTGCTAGTGAGAGAAATGGCAGCTCTGTTGAGACAAGCAGCGAGGATTTCTTCTTCTGGTACGTATAACACTCGTCTTTTGGGTTTTACCTGAATTCAGGACTTCATGTGCATGTATTATTTGTTTGCAAACCTTCAAAAAGTTTCCAAACGTGTTTTTGGAGAAGTAGGACAAAGGTCATCCCTAGGTCTGCTCTGAGGAGGAGGGCTGCATGAGTGACTTACATGTAAACATATACTAATATGTGGATATTTGTTGATTATTTATTAAAATGGACCTCTTCAGTTATTTTTCATGCAGAAATAGGCTACAGAATAAGCTAGGGGGGCTGCGAGTAAGATTATTTTGCTCTTCAAATGAACATTAGCCTTCACTGCTATCAAAACAGTAATTCCTTACTTTCTTTTTCACATCCACACATCTCAGTTACACAGATCCATCCCATCCATTCAAGGTTCTTGTTGTTAGTTTTATTAAACACATTTTACTTAAATTAAAGGTTCTATTTTTTCATATTGTCAGTGTGAAGTTAAGATATTTGACCACAAATGAACTTTTTTGCTCATCTTTAGCGTTGATCCTGGTTTGTGTGTGCATGGGACAATTTCTAAAATACAGGTTTCAGAATAGACCAAATGGGATTTTTAATAGTGAAACACAGTTAGTCCTAGATTTAGCCAAAAAAAAGTATTAGACAATGTATGTATGTGTATATATACACACACAACTGAATTAGACTTTCTGTTAGACTGGACAAGTAGGACAAAGGTCAGCTGAGTGACTTTTCATGTAAACATATTAAATTATATTAGATGATTATTCATGCTAATAGACCTCCTCAATTCTTTTTCATTCAGAAACAGGCTTTATATCAACCAGGGTGGGTTGTGAGGAAGAATATTTTGCTCTTTAAATTAATATTGGCCTTCCTGCACTGCTATCAAAACAAGATTCTTCATAAGACTCTACATAAAACTCTACTTCATAAGATCTGAGGGTGCTTAAAGAAGTTCTTCTCATCCATCTCAGATATAAACAAAGAACTCTCCCATCCATTCGAGGTGCTTGACATTTGTTTCACTGAACTAACTTTATTATCCTAAATGGGATTTTTTTCAATTGTGATACACAATTGACCCCCCCCCCCCACACACACACACACACATACCCTGCCTGAATGTCACATGTAGGCATCTTCTGTGAAAACTTTGGGAGAAGGTCATTTCAGGGTAGGTCTCTTCTGAGAAGAAAGGGTGCATGAGTGGACTATGGACTATTTGCAAGTAAACATACAAGCAAATTAATGATAATGGATGTTATCAAATAATGTATAAAAATATTCTTCAGTTGTTTTTCATGCAGAAATGGGCTTCATATCTTCCAGGGGGGTGTGAGTAAGATTATTTTGCTCGTCATTAGCCTTACTGTGGTTCTATCAAAACAATTAAAACACTTAACGGACACAGATAACAGAACTAAGGTTTCCATTAGAGTCCCAAAACACATACTTTTGTGCTGAACCTACTATAGTTCTGAATTGATTTTGAATGGCTGTGTTTTTTGCACACCATCTAAGGTGGAAATATGCAGTTTTGCAAAACTTTATACGACACATGTTGTGTTTTCTTGATCGACAGCATGTGGCATCAGATATTGTTCTTGCATTTGCTATCGTTTTTAGACTTTTAATGTATAAAAGGGTCTACTGTGGAGTTACAGGCTTGTAAACTGCTCTGTGTCCTGCTTGTCGTTCTCTGGATGGAGATAGAATCAAGTAAAAGAACCTGAACTGGAACCCCATAGAAGGGAACAAGGCCTCCATCATAGGCATTTTTGACAAAAGTGGATTTTTGTTAAAGGTGTGTGTGTGTGTATATAATGAACATTGTCTCTTGTCTCTCTGTTAGGGTCTCTTTCCCAGCTCTCTGCAAGTGCTAGACATGGCAGAGTCTATGCTTTGGCGTACCTTGGCTCTAACAACAGAAACTCCTCAACGTCGTCCAAAATCAAGGTTGATCTGGACAGCAGTACCGGTACGACTTAATACATTTTCTTAAATACGTGGTGGATCATGTTTTTGGCTGATGGATAATATTTATATTGTTAAAAAAAACTCCATAATCTTGTTTTACCTGATTATGCCAGTACCAGTGCCACACACACACACACACACACACACACACACACACACACACACACACACGGCCGTTGCCATGTCAGTATCGCTGTCAGTCTATACAAGATCATATTATTAATCATTCTAGGCTTTTACATGGATTTTTATGAGAAGGTGAAGAACCCCCCAGGTCAGTATTTTGGTGTGTCTGGACAGTGAAACATATTTTAATTTGTTTTTTAAAAAGGTACCATCACAGAATCTCATAGATTATTTATTTGTTAATTATGTTTATTTTCATCTCTTGTTTTCCAATAAGTTATATTGATTAATATTCATTTTTGCCATGACCTAACCATTGTTGTTCAGATGGTATTAAATTGAATTCTTCTGCTACTGTATGGCTGTAGTGCTAAAAGTGGTCCCCAAACTAAATAATAATGTTTGGTAATATGAATAGATTTAAAGAACTTCTCTCAGATTAACAGTTGCCTTTTTTTTTTTTGTACCAAATATTAAAAGTTGTCCATTCTTTCATATGCGTTTCTTACCTCAAATGTAGATATAATGCTTTGTGTCCTTAAAATGAGAGAACTGGTGAACTGACTCGCCTCCTGGCATGTTTTGCCGGTCATGCTGAGGCCACTGTGAACGTTGGGACTATTCCGATCACTGGAAAGTCATAAACCAATACATCCTCAATGTTTGTGGCGTATCAAGAACACATTTGAGTACTTCAGCAGTTCTTGCTACTTGTGTTCTTGTCTCAGATCACAGATTTTGACCCAAAGCCTGACTCCCAAAAACCTGAACATTTATATTAATAATTGCATCACAGTGACGCCTACCTGCAGGTGATGTCAGTGCCAGTCCGTCACTATTTATAATTGTAGGTCTTTGTCCGTGTGTTGGGAGTTTTGCTTTGCAAATCATTTTCAGATCTTTTGATCGTCTTCTCAGAGTCAGTTTTTGCAGTTTCAGATGTTCAGTCAGCCAATAAGAAATTAAGCAAATGGGTGGTAACTGCTTTTAAAATTTGAAATGTCAGATTTATTTAGGAAATCAACCGCATCCTGCTTGACCAAGGGTGCTCTATGCAAAAGGATGGAGGAAGCTCAAGGGGTAGAATATTTTCCTCTGGACCAAGAGGTCATGGGTTTGAATCCTACCTTCAGCACCACCACTGGGTTCCTGAGCAAGACCCTTAACCCCAAGTTGCTCCAGGGAGAGACTGCCCCCTGTAGTTAAGGAATGGAAGTCGCTTTGGATAAAAGCGTCTGATAAATGCCGTAAATGTAATATAATGTAGATGGATGTCCTGAAGAAGACGCTGACAGGGGAGGTAAAATAATGAATATATCTAGATTTGTCTTGTCATGTTTTGCACAGGCATCGCTGTGGTCAGGTTCCAGAGTCCTCCAGTCAACAGCATGAGCATGGACTTCCTGACCGAGTTTTCCATTCATTTAGAGAAGCTCGAGCTTGACAAGAGCTGCAGGGGATTTATTCTCACCTCGGTAAGTCACTGGAGGGTCATATACTAAAATAATTCATTTCACATGGCAATTTTAAAATCAGTTCTGTCATTGAACTTAAGTAGCATCACTGTCATTTTAAACCTGCCTGGTTTTCATTTGCTAGCATTAGTGTGGACAGGCCTCTTCTGCTGGCGGCCTGCGGGCCGGATCCAGCCCTTTTGAAAGTTTTTATGGCCCGCCAGACTGCCAGTCAATCAGTGTGTGATTTAATAAAGTTATGGGTTTTGGATCATGATTGGCTAGTAGTCCCCAGCTATTTTCGTCAAGATTGGTTATCTGCTGTGTTGTATAAAATTAGCCAATCCGAGCACAGAAGTAGCATATTATTAGCCAATCGCAGCCGAAAGAGGCGGGGTTTCTCAGAAAATGAAAGGCATAGCAAAGCTGGCAGTAACGAAAGAGAATCCAGTCACACAGCCACACACAGAGGGGGGGGATCTTTGTAGTTTTAGCACGGTGATGTATCTACTCTAACAACTTTACCGGTCACCCGGACACCCCCCAACCCCCCCCCCCCCCCCGAACATTATGAAGCAGCTCAAAAAAAAAAACTTGGTTGAATGAGTAGCTTGTCCTATTTCTCAGCAGTTGTGATGAAAGAACAGAGCAAGCAAATCTGGTCGTTACAGAGAACGCTGTTCTTAAAAAAAGTGTGTTTATTGTTATTTCAGCCACACAGTGAAATGAAACAATGCTCCTCCAGGCCCATGCAGCAACACAAAGAACAAATACAGACCCACAAAGAACAAAAACAGAGATGCCACTAGGCTACAGAGATGCAGACAAGACAAAATACATAGAGTGCAAATAGGGCAGGAGAGAGGGTAAGAAAAACACAAGCAACAAAACGGGACAAGAGTGAATGAATACAAAATGATCGGTCTTGTTTGTCTGCAGGTTTAATCATTGTAAAGACCCTGTGTCCCCCTCTCATTTGTTTATAGGCTGTGCCAAAGGTTTTCTCTGCGGGCCTGGACATCATGGACATGTATGGGAAGAGCCCGGAGCACTGCGAGCTGTTCTGGAGGGCCTTGCAGGATGTGTGGATAAAGCTATACAGCTCCAGCAAGATTGTTGTCGCAGGTATCAATGTGAGTTCCCTATGTGAGAACTAGGCTTCTCTAAAGTGCGCTACTTATGATCTGAAGCTGCTCAGTCTGGGCAATATTGGTCAAATTTAGTGACATTACACGTTTTTGGGAACCAGGGCCAAGTCAGATTTGCAGTTTAGTTTAGGGGCTGTAGTATCATGTAATATCATGTGCAATAGTAGTATCATGTGCAACATCACTACTTATGTCAGTATTACTTGTCTATTGTGTAGACTCAGTATGAAGAACAACTTCAAACCACTTTTTGTGTGACTAGTAAACTACTTAACTACTGTTTAAAGTAATTAATCTACAGTATTTATACCCCAGCATTTTGTGTGCATATCATAGTGCATTTTGTTTAGACTTCATTTGTTCTCGTCTTTGTGTCTGTGCCGTTGTAACATGAGCAGTTTCCTCCAGGATCAGAAAAGTTTTGTACTTGAGCTTCACTAAAAGGACCTTCAGGTGACTGTGGAGTGACTTCTCAGCAGTTTCTTACCTGCTGGAGTGTTTGATCTCTATATACTTTTGTTTTTAGGGCTCCAGCCCTGCAGGAGGCTGCTTGGTGTCTTTGTGCTGTGACTACAGGATCATGGCTGACAATCCTCGCTACCACATAGGACTCAACGAAACGCAGCTCGGTATTGTTGCACCGTTCTGGTGAGTGGTGACCGTTTCTCAACAGCACATGCATCGTGCACTGATTCCTGTTTTAGAGTTTATTTGAATTCCTGTTAAATAAACTGATGCCTCTACCCTATTATGTGTCTTTCACTGGCATATATAGTCCTTTTTCTTTCATTTAATTTAATGGGACACATGCTTATTTATGTTTCCTTATTTAACAAGCCACTGGGCTGTGCATTGCAGTGTGTTATGTATTTTCCTAAGGTTAAGGGGTCAGGACATAGTTCAGCATGGTAAAACCCTCTTAATCTAAACCAGGGGTGTGGAACTCCAGTCCTGGAGGGACGTGGTCCAGCAGTTTCTGGTGATTTACGGCATTTATCAGACGCTTTTATCCAAAGCGACTTCCATTCCTTAACTACAGGGGGCAGTCTCTCCCTGGAGCAACTTTGGGTTAAGGGTCTTGCTCAGGGACCCGGTGGTGCTGAAGGTAGGATTTGAACCCATGACTTCTTGCGCCAGAGGCAAGTATCCACCACCACCCCTGATTTCCCTGCTCAGAAACACCTGGTTCACCTCACCAGGTAATTTTCAGGTTTAGTGAAAGTATTTGAGTAGGAGAACCATCAAACTGCTGGACACCGGCCCAGTTTGACGCCACTGATCTAAACACGGCAGTGCGTGACCTTAAGTTTCGTAATGCTTTTATAAAGAACCAAAAATTAGTTTGAGTGAAGGCCTTTGTACAATTAAAAAACAATTGCAAAAAAAACCCCAATCAAACCAGCACCTCCTCCGACTCATTTCATTTAGTGCTGCTTTTTACTGCTGAATGATGGAAAGGGCGTTAACTCACTGTCTCTTACCAAGCCATTTATGGTTAAGGATGGCTGAGAACTGGTGAAGAGAACCGCTCTTGCCTAAAAATGGGTGGGGAAAGAAAAAAAAAAAACACTTGTGAGAAGCAATAGTGGTATTGTGTCTGCAAAGAGGAATCTGTTCTCTGGTATCTGTGTCAGGTTTGTGGATACTATGGTGAATGCTGTGGGACAAAGAGTAGCAGAGCTGTCTGTGCAGTTTGGTTTAATGCACAACCCGGCAGAGGCCCTGAAGATTGGCGTGGTGGACCAGGTGGTTCCTGAGGATCAGGTTCTCAGCACAGCCACACAAACCATGACCAAGTGGTTTGCAATTCCAGGTTAGACTGAACCTTTGCACTTTATTTGACTGAAGCATTGCTGAAAGCCAGGCTGTTACTGTTGTCACACTCTTGTGTTGTGTCACGTCCACAGATCATGCCCGGCAGCTAAGCAAGGCTATGCTGAGGAAGCCCACGTTAGAGAAAATGGTGGCGAAAAGAGAAGCTGACATTAAAAACTTCGCCAGTTTCATCACCCGGGATTCCATCCAGAAGTCTCTTGGGATGTACTTGGCCATGCTGAAGCAGAGGAAGGCCTGAAAACAGCACTGAATTACAAGTGGATGCCTTAAAATTCGGTTGCCTTCTGTTTAAATGGACAGATGGAAATGTGATTTCAGTGTTTGGTTATGTCACGTTGGATTGTTTGGGATTTTTTTGGAGAATAACTTACAGCAATCTGTCACGGTTTCGATAATTAAACATCAGTGTGCATGTAGAAAGTACATTACTGTTTAAATCTCTGACCTTACAGTGATTCAGACTGATTGTGATTCTGAAGGAAAAGATCCAGAGCATTGCGAAATCTCAGATCTTCGTTTTTACAGGTAGGTGTTAGTCTCACGGTGTGCGGCAGATTTAAACCCCCTTACCTGTGACAGAATCATAATGCACAGCCTTACTGTTCTTACAAAATAAAAAAAAAACTTGTTGAATAAAGTGTGTTGTTATTGGTCATATTCATGATAAATAGGTCATCCACCAAGAACTTTCTTCAGAGCTGTGGTGAGCGTCCAGCACAGGTTTGTACAGGTGGCAATTAACAGAAGAATTCAATCAGGGGTCTTCGAGCAGGTAGACGACCAGATTGTGATGGAAATTGGCTTCCCAGAACAGAATCGTTCATCCCAGACATGCTATTAAAGTGCCCTCTTATAGTCACAAGAGGTGTGAACATAACTGTGACCAATGTGAAATTCTTTCTCTGCATTTAGCCCATTCACCAAGTGAAGCATTGGGCTGCCACCAATGAGGGGCACCCAGGGAGCAGCATATGGGGACGGTACCTTGCTCAAGTGGTGCCACTAGCAGTCCTAGAATTTTAACCCACAACCTTCTGATTGCAGGGGTAGCTTCCTAGGCCACCAGCTGCCCCATTACAGTATGTTACTGATGCCAAGCCATGAGGGCATTCTGGAGATTTCCAAACACACTTTTCAGTCCCAATTTCTGTATATTGCAGTAATTTCATGTATGTGTCATATAATGTAGATGTTCAATTAGCCCCCCTGTGCAATTTTCCTTATATTAGCACCAAGACAATGCTGTTGCATGTCCCACACTGGAGTCTTAAATAGCTCTCTCCTCCCTATATAGTGTACTACTTTGGAGTAAAAATGCTGGTTCCAGCACCCAAATGTATAAAATGAGCAGCCATTTGGGATTCAGCCATATTAGCAAGTCCATACTGAACAAACTGCACTTCTTTGGTGTAGAAGTGCAAATTTAATAAGATAAACAGCACACCATATTTGAAGTATGAAGCCATTTGACATCTGCCACTAAAGGAAATACTGAATTGCTTCTAATGTGCAGCACTCGTGGCGCTGTAAGCATGCTAACAGACCCATCAGCGCGTGTAAGTTATGTTGCTTAGCTACAGAGAAATGGCTGATTAATTTGATCTGAGATTATACAAGAGAACATGATCCGCCGCAGCTAGAGCAGCATCACGACCACCATATGACTGACTGACTAAACAGCCCAGTTTTATTAAGGCGGCTCCTGTTAGGCCTTTGTTGTTGCTCCAAGAAGTGTTAATTTCATAACTTCAATAGCTCACTGTATAAGCAGTAGGGGGCCGTTTGAGATAAACCTGGGTTTAATGCCACTGAAGACAAACCTAATAATGTGCAGCTCTCTCCTGACAGCATCACTCCTGATGGCCATTATGTTGCTCAGCTACAGAGAGACAGCTGATTAGTTTGATATGAGATTACATAATTAAACATGACCCTCCGCAGCTGGAACAGCATCACGGCCACCATATAACTGGCTTTACTAATAAACAGCCAGGTGACGGCCTCGATTAAACTAGAGTTTTATTAGGGCTGTTCCTGATAGGCCTTTATTGTTGCTTCAATAAACTTTATGGAGTTTTTTTATGGCTTTTTGAAGGGAATACTCCAGCTGTTCCATAACCCAGTCTCTATATAGTGCATCTGGTCAGTTACCATGCGATAATTTCAACGCGCTATTCTGTACTAAGCAGAGATGTTCACAAGTCATGTTTAGCAAGAACAAGTCAAATCTCAAGTCTTTGAGTGGCAATGTTTACAAATGGTGACTCTAAATGTGGGATTTTTTTAGCTGGAAAATTTGAGCTGTAAATGTTCAGATGATGTTAGTTGGCCACGCCCCGGGATTACAATTGGCTGTTCCTTAGCAGGGGGCGGGGCTGCGTGCTGTTGATATGCCCTCACCAACATGGAGGATTTGCCTTAAATGATCTTAAATCTAAATGTTAAATATGAAAAATATATCTCTCACTCTAAATGTGAAACTCCTCAGTTAGATGGGGCTCGGTGACCCCTTTCCAACGACCCCTCGAAAACCGGTATTAGCTGAAAAACGTTCACCTCGGACAAAAGTAATGGGACACCGGGGCGAGGTGAACGGTTTTCGGGGGTTATGGCTGGAAAGAGTGCGAGATATAAATAAATAATTCCATGAAATGAACATGGTTTGCGAGTTATGACTCACGAGCCACAGCACCGAGTCAAGTCTCAAGTCGTTGAGGGCAAGTGTAAAGTCAAGTCCCATGTGTTTGTTTCTGCGATTTAAGTGACTCGAGTCCCCATCTCTAGTACTAAGCAGCAATTTTTATGGAAGCGAATGGGGAGATCATTACAGAGTTTTTTGGGGAAAAAAAAACTCAAGCCAGTTTTAACTCTGTTGACTTTACTGTAAAGAAATCCAACCTCTTGCGAGCTTTTGGTCTTGCAGAACTTTAGCGTGGTTCATTTGAGCCGCACCTCAACCGGGAAGTGGTCGCTGACAGCCAGGGCCTAGGAGACACACAGAGAAACGGACAGCACTTAACCTGAAGAACGCTGCTTCTGAGAGTTCAGCACATGGTTGTTGGTTTCAGAACCTTACCCAGTTGTGGCTTAGGCCCATGTCAGACATGAAGTCATAGACTCGCGCCGTGTCAGGAAAGACCCCTCTCATCATGTCGTCAGTGGACACAATCCTAGCGGTAGAAAAAATAATAATTAAAACCATTTTCCCAGCATAGGGACCTTTCATTTGCACTGTTTACACTCCTGCCCTCGGGACGAAGGTTCAGAAGTGTGAAAACTAGAACCTCCCGACTCAACAAATCCTTCCCCACTGCCATCAGATCACCTGAACAGCTGACCAACCTCAACTGTAGTTTTAGGTCACTTTGCACAGCTCCCTCATACTGTAATTTTCTGCTCCTTTGCACATTTCTTTCATTGCAAATGCACAGTTGATATTTATCTACATCTGCACATCACACTTAAGTCTTCACTTACTTATATTAAGAGGATCATAGGCAGTCCACTCCCTGCAATAATGGACATTTACAGCATGCGCAGTCTCAGAAAAACTAAGAGCATCATGAAGGACCTCAGCCACCCTACACTGCCACTTTTCACTTTCCTGCCATCCAGCAGGAGACTCAGGACAATACACACGCACAACACGCTTCAGGAACAGTTTCTACCCAAGTGCCATCAGACTGTTCAACACACAGTTACTGTGGTCCTCTCCATTTGTGCAATACATCTGTATTGTAGCACACAACAATTCACACTGCACTCACACTTTACACTGCACTGTCACTTTACACTGCACTCACACTTTACACTGCACTGTCACTTTACACTGAACTCACACTTTACACTGCACTGTCACTTTACACTGAACTCACACTTTACACTGCACTCACACTTTACACTGCACTCACACTTTACACTGCACTGTCACTTTACCCTGCACTGTCACTTTACACTGCACTCACACTTTACACTGCACTGTCACTTTACAATGCACTGTCATTTTACACTGCACTCACACTTTACCCTGCACTGTCACTTTACACTGCACTCACACTTTACACTGCACTGTCGCTTTACACTGCACCGTCATTTTACACTGCACTGTCACTTTACACTGCACTGTTACTTTATACTTTACTTTATACTTTATTTTGTGCAACTCAACCTGTGACTAGTTATCATCGCTGCACTGCTTTGTCTTTGATGTCTTTTATGTTTTTATGTTCTATCAGTGATGGGGGTGTTCAAGTGAGAATTTCATTGTGCTCTGTACACTGTACTCTGTACATATGACAAACTTCAACTTCAACTTTTTACTTTCGTTCTATTTTTCTATTACTATATTTTATTGTTGTTTTATTAAATAACAATGAAATAAAATAATATAAAATAAAGAATTTCATTGCACAGAGAAATGCATTTTCTTCTGTACATATGAAAATAAACGCTTTAAATCTTGAATCTATTAGCGATGGTGTCACTGTCAGTCCTGGGACTTGAGCCCATGACCTTCCAATCACAGGGTCAACTCCCTAACCACCAGGCCACCAGCTCTGTTTTGCTATTACATTTTTTAGACAGCATTAAATGAGCAAACCTTGCAATTATTTGTTATTAGCAATACTGGGAGAAACAGGATTAAGGGAAACTTTCCCTTGAAATAAGCCATACTTTCCCTTGATCCTCTTTCATGGAATAACACCATGGTGTCTGCTTTACAGATACTAAGAGATTATACTATGCAAATGACCTCTCGAACTTCATATACAACATTAAACGATGGATATGTTTTCAGACTTTGCAATAATATAAGGCTTTGCAATACCAATACAAAGAGACCAAAGGGGCCCTGTAGATTTACACTACCAGTTTATTATTTTCTACATTGTAGATTAATATTGGAAACAAACAAAATCACGAAGGAACACATGGAATTATGCAGTAAACAGAAAGCTAAACAAACCAGAATCTGTTCTGTAATAAGAAAAAGATGGACTGTTTTTTTTATGAAGAACTCCTGTTAATTAAACACCATTCCAGGTCGATTCCTCATGAATCTGAATGAAAAAATGCCAAGAGTTTGCAAAGCTGTCATCAGAGCAACAGGTGATGTTTTCAATATTAATCTACAATGTAGCCAATTAAAAACAAAGGAAATCGTTGAATGAGAAGGTGTGTCCAAACTATTGACTGGTAGTGTATATACAGCATCAAATGATGCAACTTTAATTAAACGTTTATCAGCACTGATCTTTGCAATACTACACTATACTATACTATACAGTACTATAATACAATATACTACTACAGCAGGGTAATACACTATACAGATGAACTCTGTTATAGTCAGGGTTACAGCTCCAGGCAGGACCAAGAGGTCATGGGTTCAAATCCTTCAACACCACTAGGTTCCTGAGCAAGACCCTTAACCCCAAGTTGCTCCAGAGAGACTCCGCCCCCTGTAGTTAGAGAATGGAAGTCGATTTGGAAAATAAAAGTGTCTGAAAAATGCCTTAAATGTAAATGAAAAGTACTTGCCTGTCGTAGGGGCAGGTTGTGTGTGAGACAGTGGTGTCTGCGCTGTCCAGAATCAGCCAGTGGTAAGTTTTATCCGTGTACAGCCGGATATTCGGCCAGTCTTTGGCTGTGATGTAGCTGCAGCCCGCATTGAAATCCCCCAGAAGCAAAATGTCCTGAAACACAAGCAGAAATGTATTTTTTTACCAGTGAAACAGGCACCACTTTACAACAAGACTACCATTTATACATGATTCATGATTAACTAGGTTGTAGACAGTTTATTAATCATTAATAAGCAGTTATAAACAAGTTATAAACAATTAAACACTGATGGAGGCTCACTATTTGCCTTAGATCTTGCCAGTTGCTCAGCTTTCTCCCCTCAGGCAGAGCATTAAACTGTCAGGGGCTCCAGACTGTACAGACTAAACATAAATAAATAAACAATACATATACACTCTAATCTAGAATAAACTAGTAAAAATGTGCAATGTTGTACAAGGCCATTATTGACATTCAAAAAATGTGTGGCAGTTAGGTGGAAAGCAAACAGAATACTGGAAAGTAATTCTAAGTTTTATATGTGTGTATGATCAGCAGCAATTCAACATAAATGCACAGCCGATCTATAAAAATACAGACTCTTTCTCCTACAGAGACAGGTGTTGAGGAACAAGAGGGATGTGTTTTACATGCAGCTGCATGTACATCATAAATAGTGATGTGTTAACTCAGTTCAGGTGTAAGTGTGGTGGTTAGTGGGGGGGCAGGCAGCATGTTGAGGAGTCTACTGTCAGGCTTTGATGCTGTGATACCAGATGGGAGCAGTGTGAGAAGTCCATGTGAGGAGTGTGAGGTCCTTAACAAGCTACCAGATCTTGCTAAATAGTGACCCTGCATCAGCGTATGATAACTTGTTTATATCTGCTTATTCATGATTTATAAAACCTCATTAACAACCTGATTATAAATATATTATAAACCCGGTGGCCCCGTGTCTCTCAGTGCAGGGTCTTTACGTTGGTGCTCCAGTGCTGCCTGGTATAAACGACCACATCGTGCAGCGCGTCCACCTCCTTCACTGCGAAGTCCGGCGACGCGTGCTGAGGGACGAGGACGAAGTTCTGCACGACTGGAGGAGAGGAGGACAGAGGCGGAGTCGTGAGTGTTGACTCTGGGCTGAAATAGCCAGCACTGTTTGGTCATTATGCTCTTATTGATTATTTAATCTGAAATTCTTATTCGTGATGTGAGTCTGCTGGTGATTAAAAGCAACCACAAACCGTCACACATAAAATATCTTTCTCATGGATGAGCCTTTCTCACAAAGCAAATCACCACTACGTGTGAAATATCACTGCTTGTGTCAAAATTACTGATCTACTACTCTTTTACGTCCAATGACTCCTAACCACCATTTCTGTTAATAGTAATTAATTTAACTGTAAGTTACTTATCTATAGCATTTATACCCAGTATTTGTGTTCATACCATAGTGTATTTCACATTGAGTTTTGGTCTATTTTATTGGATATATTTAGACTATATATATTCTATATTGTTCTTGTCTTTGTGTCTCTGTGTGTCTGTGTAGTAGCAGAAGCAATTTCCTCTTGGATCTTTACTGTTATCTTATTCTGATCCTGATCATGCAGATCTTTGAATATGAATTTGAATCATTAATTCAATTCATATTTATTGCCGTATTTAAATTGGGCATTTTTTTAACAACGGTTCAACAATTCAATAACTTAAACTTGAAAGTAAGTCGTTTTTTAAATAACAAGCCTTTTTTCTCTTTTTTAAATTAGGAAACATTAAAAAAGGGTTTGCAAATGAGCAAAACTCTGAGAAGCCAAAGCCTTGGTGCCTGAATGAGGATGTAAAATGATAAAAGCGTAATAATTACAGATTATGGAAGGATCAAATCATTATTAGTAGTAATTCTTATCATCATTTTTACTATATTGACTTTAACCTGAAAACTCTGAGGAGAACATCACCACAAATGGTTCTCGCATGAATATATCGGTTCCGCACGGTTCGCATCCGTCATCGTAGGTGAAGTTCTTCACTACTGAAACTCTCTCGAGCCTACAGAAAAACAGAAACTCACAACCATGTACTTTTGAATCACTTTAGGAGGTCCACTTACTTTGTATCTGCACTTATTGTCCGTTTATTAACTCAGTTAACCATGAACTTGCACTCAATAGTTTAATGCAGTAGTTTTTTGCTCTTTTAACCACCACAGAGGTGAACAAGGGTCTTTTGGATGGTGGACTTTTCACAGCACAACAGTGGTAGTGGAATATATGTGTGTGTGTGTGTGTGTGTGTGTGTGTGTGTGTGTGTGTGTGTGTGTGTGTGTGTGTGTGTGTGTGT